>JAZAVI010002270.1:0-14216 GCA_036326025.1 Chrosomus eos | reverse complement strand
TGCACCCGGCGAGAGCTGTGGGCATGGGCGTAATTTCCTATGGGGACAGGGGGGACATGTCCCCCCCACTTTTCAAAATCCCGTTTGTGTCCCCCCCACTTCCAAATTCGTTTATGATTTTTTTAACCGCACGCCGTCATCGCCCTGGAGGAGCAGGAGATAGCCTGTGCCGATGCACGCGTCCGCATCCAGGTACGTCGCGTCCACACCATAGTCCACACATTCAAAAAAGAGCTCGCTGAAAGTTCTAATGAGCAGGTATAAAAGAGAACTGGATTCTGGCGCGCTGTCTGTGCGTCCTGTGCCTGTGCATCAGGACATTCACAGACAACGCGCCAGAATCCAGTTCTCTTTCGCACTTGAATAATAATAACAAACACATTTATGCCAACATTTCCGTTTTGTCAATTGTATCCTCACAAGAACAGTCTTAAATGAGTTAAATAAAACCTTAAATGAAAGTCAAGCGTAAATGAGAAAATTAAATGGGTAAGATCCTGTCATCAGCGACAGATCTTAAAGGGACAGCAGCCAATTCTGTCTGTTAGTAAATGGCGCTTTTCCACTGCATGGTACGGTACGGTTCGGTTCGGTACGGCACGCTTTGGCGCTTTTCCACTGCATGGTACGGTACGGTTCGGTTCGGTACGGCTCACTTGTGGTGCTTTTCCACTGCATGGTACGGTACGGTACGGTGCGCTTCGGCGCGCTTTAAATGGTACCTGGTCTGTTGAGGTTCCAAGCGTACCGTACCGGTACTAAAATGTGACGTGAAACACTGCAGATCACTGACTGGTCAGACAGACAGAATCGTCACTACCAGCGTCATTGGATTTGCGACACGAGACCGCTATACAGAGTCATATAACCAGTAGACAACAGCCAACACGGTAGCACCTGTGTTTTACTTACTTGAAAAAAAAGAAGAGATCAACACTTTAAAAAGGAAATGGCTGAATCGTGGTCGAGGTGCAGACAATCCTCTCGTTGGTTGCCTAGGAGCCTGGATGGGGCAAAACAGAATGAAAAAGTGTTCCAAGAAGTAGCAGCTAGCTCAGCTCTTAGCCGCACACGGCTATCACCGGACCTACAAACAGTGTAACGATCAGTCCCACCCACTTTGAATGGGTACTAACTGCAGTGGAAAAGCAAACGAGCTAGCAAACCGAACCGTGCCGTACCGAGCCGAGTCGTACCACGCAGTGGAAAAGCGAAGCCGAACCGAACCGTTCCGCGCCGAATCGAACCGTACCGAACCGAACCGAGCGTACCATGCAGTGGAAAAGCGCCAAAAGTTAACCAAAGAACAAAGGGGAACAGAGCAAATTACTCAATGATCTTGTCTAAAGAACGTTGTAGATTTAATAAGGATTAATCTATATTTAATTTAATGTATGCAGTGCAGACTATTTTATAACCTTATTCAATTTCTGTATATTTCATACCTGTTAGAAAGGAAGGGCACAGGTAAATATGACATTTATTATGGGTTTAAGTGAAGATTGTTTCAAATTTACTTAAATTAAAAGTTGTTATATTTTGAAGCCTAATAAATGTTTCAAATTTGGGGGAGGGGGTCCTTTTCATCCAGACGTCAGTAGCTATATTAATATCAGTGATACTGGCCTTCATTCATAAAAAGATGCTATTAAACAATTATTTAAAATATACTATCTTAATGTAGTTTTTACATTACAGTGGAAATTGGGTCTCACATAATTTCAATTTTATTTACACACAAAAGATTAATGGTGAACATTTTTGACTTCACCATTGATGAATAAAATGATTACCTCAAGTCTTGGCAATCGGCCCCTATTAATCAAAAAAAGTAAAATCTTTTGTTTAATAACACTTTATTTTGATGGTCCCTTTTGAACATTCTGGTGACTATAAGTAACTTTGCAACTACATGTCAACTTATTCTAACCCTAATCCTAGCAGTCTTCTAATACTCTACTAACACTCTAATGAGAGTTATAGACATTTAGGTGCAACGTTAGTTTATAGTCAACAGAATGTGTTAAAGGAACCATCCAAATTTTTGTTATACATAGTTTAGTAGCCTACTTTTATTTTTGGCAGAATTTATCATTATAATCAACTTAATTATTTCCTGGATTTTGTATCACCATAGACCCTAAATGTATGTAAATGCAGGAAATGGGATTCAAATCGGAAAAAAAAAAATCCCCCATTTTGTGTCCCCCCACTTCTCAAACCAAAGTTACACCCTTGGCTGTGGGAATCAGCGCTTCTATACCGATTCTCAAATACATGTAAGAGAGTTTGTTTTGTCATTTAAAAACCTTTAACGTTATAAATGATCTTGATCTGTAATGTGAGATGTTTGTTTGGGCCGCAGTTCAGAGATTCCTGTCTGTTGGATTTATTACAGCACGTGATTTCATCAGTTTCTCCCGAAGTACTTGAAAGTAAGTTGCCGGTGAACTGGGAGAAGAACATAGTAAACTTTATTTACTTAAACGGTGTATCTGATATGAATAAAACACCTCGGCAAATATATTTGAATGAATTGTTATTGCTGCTTCCATAGACACCATTTTTACAAACTATAAATGTATTGTTTTTCTATAAATTATATGTATTTAAATGTCTGAAACCTAAAATAAACATGATGTGGTTAAAAACACTTGTTAGCTGTGATATACCACGGTATGACACGCTGAAAGTCTTTAGCTCAGCGCCAGCCATAGCGCGAAAGCACAGTTTGAATCTGACCGTGATGTCGCGTCATCACTGTACATCCGCTCAGTGGTCAGCTGATGCAGGCGGGCCGACATCGATGATGAGATGTAGAGGAAAATATCTTGGGAAAATGAGTATGTTACGTTATGTCGTTATATGAAAGGCATAGGAGATTACCTATCATCAACACTAAATTTTCCCTGGCCTTACGTGAAAATTGATGGCCGGCCGCTGGAGCGCGCGCAGCGTGTTAAAGATGTATCGCCCATTCTCTTTACGAATGCAGTTGCTTTTATGTGGAACAAACAGACATAACGTGCAAATAAACATCATTTACCCAGTACTTTTTACCTATTAAAATACATGTAAAGGGCCAATACAACCATTATAATGCATTAGACCATGGTCTGGGTGAATACTCGATTCTGATTGGCTGCAGGGTGTCCGTTAAAAAGTGATAGAGGACACCTAGTAAAGTAGTTCTGGTGAAACTGCCTGTTTACCATTCGAAATTAATAAATAAATGCGCTGCCTACAACAGCTGTGAGTAACCATAGCAACAGGCAGTCCACACAGGGCACACGCTCGTTCAGGGTCCTGGGTTGCGCGATGATGCAATCGGCTGTTCTGGGGCTAATACTAATACAACAATGAGCGACTTCGTTATTTCATCTTCAGTCTCTCACACTGCTCTCACGGACTGACGGAGCCCAGTGAGCCCGCAGACTGCTCTCGCATCGATGGCCTGTCACAGACATTATTTGACGGCTCTCCAGTCCAGCATCGGAGAGTTGACCTAACGTTACAGCGGTGCTTCGGAGGTTGTGGTTAGTGTAGACAAGTGTAACACATAGTGTTTTATGTGTAATAAAAAAAATAACTATGCCTTTGTGTTTCATGAACTAAAAATGCATTTTTGAACCTGAAGGGTTCTACAAGCTGAGCGGACTATAAATATCTCCGGTTGCTAAATAAACCGTCAGGCAAGTTATTATTTGTAAAAACTAGATTTAGCCTAATTAAAATATAAACTAATGTTTTAAAAATGTTATATTTGGCAAGTGACCATGGTATAAGCGGGTTAATGCCCTTCGAGGTGTCCGTTGTCAGGTTTTAATGGACTTCGGCGGAGGCAACCGTCCTCCGCTGCGCGTCGGCCGGTTTACACCTCGCCGTCGTCCATTAAAACCTGACAACGGACACCTCGTCGGGCATTAACCCGTATTTCACCTGCCAAAAAGTGATTGAAGCCTCTACTTATTGACTGAAAGGTTATTTCTGCCCTGAAATTAGTTGCTTATATTCATGAGGGTTAAATGTGACTGATTATAACTCACATAATACTTTTTACCTATTAAATACATGTAAAGGGCCAATACAACCATTATAATGCAGTATTTCAATAAGTAGAGGCTTATCAATGAGATGGTGAGCAGTACAAAACCAGCCACTTGTTTTCAAAAGATCTCACCATTCCGCTGTCCCTGTATAACGATGATTGTGAAATTGTAAATCCCATCGGTTCCAAGACTTCAATTCACAAACTGGGGCTCATTTACTTCTAAATGAGATGTCTACCACCTGAGCTGCTGTCTTCTTTGTCAGCATGCTTTCTGTTGGCGGTGTACAAGTCAGATGACGTCAAGACATATGGCATTGATGCAGTTCTTGAATGCATAGTTAAAGATTTGAGGGATTTAGAACAACATGGCATTCAAATTGAGACTGATCAATTCAGTGGTACCATAAAAGTTGGTGTTGCACAAGTGTGTGGGGACAATCTTGCCCTGAATTCTCTTCTTGGTTTTTCAGAAAGTTTTGTAGCAAATAGTGTCTGTCGTTTGTGCAAAATTCACAAACCAGTTCTCCACAGCCAGACAACAGAGGATCCAAATTTGCTGCGCAATGCACTGAATTATAGTCAGGATTTACAGACTAACAATCCTACAGAAACTGGCTTAAAACGGAGATGTATAGACAAGCTTGCATTCTTCAGTGTTGTTGACAATGTTACACCTGATATCAATGATCATGCATGATATTTTGGAGGATGTTGGCCCTCTGGAGGTGAAACTAGTGCTGTCTGAACTTGTAGCTAAAGGCCACATTAGCCTGGATACTGTAAACTACAGGTTAACAAGCTTTGATTATGGTTTTGTTGATAGGTGCAATAAACCCTCAGTCCTGTCAAGTCATGAACTTAAGAACCACAGCAGTGCCATGCATCAGACTGCAGCACAAATGTGGTGTCTGTTGCGATTTCTTCCCCTTCTAATAGGTGACTTAATACCACATGGCAACAAGTACTGCGAACTGCTGCTTCTACTGTTGTCTTGTATGGAAATTATATTTTCCCCATCCATGACTGCTGAGGCCACAATATACCTCCGAAGTCTCATTCAAGACCATCATACACTATTCCTAGAGTTGTTCCCTCACTTGCATTTAAAACCAAAACACCATTTCATGGTTCACTATCCATCTGCTTTCAGAAAGATAGGCCCACTTGTCAACTTCTGGGCCATGCAATTCGAAGCTAAACATAGCTTTTTTAAAAGACTAAGCCATGTCACTTGTAATTTTAAAAATGTCACAAAAACCATGGCATACAGGCACAAAATGATGCTGTGTTTTCAGCTGTTGACAGGCAGGTTGTTCAAGAAGGAAATCGAGATTGGTTCAGGTCAAAAGTCCGTTCTGCAGTCAGTCGAGGGTGTTCAAGATATTACTGGTAGCTTGGAAGATTTTCCCCGTTCCAGTGAGGTTTATGTCCCCTCATGGGTCAAGGTTAATGGTACAGTATATAGGCCAGGTATGACTGTTTTCATGTCCTGCACTACAGATGGAGATACTCAGTTTGGGTGTATTAAGAAAATAGTCGCTCTTGATGAAAAAGTGAAGCTAATAGTTCAGAGATGGACAACAGTTTGTTTCAGTCATCATTACTTTGCCTATGTTGTTGTTCCTGACCAAGTTTTGGAAGCACTAAGTGTCAGTGAACTGTTTGATATTCACCCATTACACGCAGTCAAGTCATTTGACTGTGATGATGACCATTACTATATTCCACTACGGTATCGACGTTTTTAAGTGTTCCATGCACTATAAATGATGGGTGGAGGGGTTATTTTCTTTTTATGATTTTTTATTTTCTTTAAATACACATGAAAATTAGTGAGACCAATTCTGCATAGCTGCACCCATAGAATCTTCAATTCAGGTAAAGGTAATTTTCATTGTGGACAATTGCTGATACCATCTGATATTTACCTCTATTTTTTTTAACAGTCTCTGGGCCATAGCCCTGTTAACAATCAGTCATGTCACAATCAGTCACCTGTAAGGATAAACCCAATAACACCAACTCAGACAATAGTGGAAAGCTGCCAGACAAGAACAACAAGCAACTCAACCTTTGTAATAACATGTCTTTTAATTGAACTTAACCTGAACTTGAGTTTTTGGCAATTTTACTATTATATATATTTTTAAGAATGAATTGAATGGAATGTCTTAGTTCATGCATTCTCCTTTTCACAGGATATATGAGAAATACTCATAAAATCTGGAGGATCAACATTAATAACATCCTTAGACCGGGATAGGCACCTAAGCCTCTTCAGATGGTGCGAACACAATGCATTGGGATAAAATAACCCACAGTTGGGAAGGTGCTATACCACCCCATAGTTGGGTTATTTTTAACCCAACATTTTTAAGTGAGTAGCCTTTCATAACTGCTCTCATTCATTTTAAAGCAACTTATTATTTTTTAATCAACTGATTTTAGTTTAATAAATGAATCATTTGACTGGCTATATAGGCAATCTTTACTGATGTTGTTTTTCGATTGTTAAATACAGGCATAGTCTATTATTATAATGGTAAAATATTGACATCAAATTAACAATCTTGAAACACTAATTAAAAAAGAATGAATTGCTGGAATAAAATTTATTTGACACTGGGTATAACTGTGAACACAAAAGACTGAGTCTCACTGTATCGCTCAGGCTGAACTGCAGTGTCTATTCACAGGCGCGATCCCACTACTGATCGACACGGGGACTTTGACCTGCTCCGTCTCCGACCTGGGCCGGTTCGCCCCTCCTTAGACAACCTGGTGGTCCCGGGCTCCCCCAGAAGCACCATATCGATGCCGAACTTAGTGCGGACACCCGATCGACGTAGTCCACTGCAGTCCAGAACCCCTGAGCTCAAGCGATCCTCCAGCCTCAGCCTCCCAGTATCTTGGATTACAGGCGCACGCCACTGCACCCGGCGAGAGCTGCGAGACTCAGTGCTGATATTGAATCTAGTGGCTCACAGCGCCATCTAGTGTATGAAAAAAGATGATTACAATAAGACAGGGTTGATTAAAGCTTTTTGAAATCTCATTGGTGGCTTTTTTTAAAAGTAAGTGTGATTTTTCTTCATAATTATTTGTTTCACACAATAACCGTTTACAAAGATGAAGTTTTCCAGACATAACTTGCATCTAGCCTTTCATAATGCATATACCAAGAGTATTTATCTTCCTCTGCTCTCATTCATTTTAAAGCAACTTATTATTTTTTAATCAACTGATTTTAGTTTAATAAATGAATCATTTGACTGGCTATATAGGCAATCTTTACTGATGTTGTTTTTCGATTGTTAAATACAGGCCTATATAGCCTATTATTGTAATGGTAAAATAATGACATCAAATTAACAATCTTGAAACACTAATTAAAAATAATGAATTGCTGGATTTACAGTTTTTTTCAATTGCTAAGAAGCGTTTGCCAATTCTTAAAATACTTTTTTTAAACTCTTAACACAGCAACACACCTACATCACACAATTAGCCAAATAGTTAATTTTCTGACCAAAACCAGAGTTTGTTAAATAAATACAAACTCTACATTTCAAAACGCTAAAAACCTTTTTCTATATAAACTAACTCTATCAAAACACTGCAAATCTGTTTCAAAATTGAATCATTCGGTCAAAACACTAGCACTCATTTTCTATCCAACACATAGTCAATCATAGTGCAATGACTCTCAAAATACTAACAGTTGGTGGCATTACAAAAACTGCATTACTTGTCATGTTTTAGTTCTATCTGTATAGAACATACAGTATGAAATCCATTTTTCCATGAATCCATGAATTCATGGTTCATTAGATAGATAGTATGTGTACAACATAATATCTAAATATGAAGGAGTCATCAATACTTTATAGAATAAAAACAGTAAGTGACAGAATTGCTGCAGTAAAGGCTTTATTAGCAATATGAAATTGCTGTCAGTGATCATCAACAAAACGAAACAAAAAAGAAAAACATACATGGCCTTTGGTTTAAAGTGTGCAAAAATAAAACAAAATGACAGAAAAAAGGCACAGATACAATCTTCAGCATTTGGCCACATGTTCTCATCTACATCACATCGGATGTTGTCTCTCGCTATACACCTTGGATAGAAACGCTTGGCATGCCTTATCCACCCCTTATCCACTCCAGCCAGCATCCATGGCATCGAGGAGGGACATTTGGTCTTGAGGCCGATGATCATAAACTTTCTACCTCCAAGCAGAAAGAAATTCCTCAATGGGGCAGAGGAAAGGAGAGTACGGAGGAAGAAAAAGGGAAATCATTCTTGGATTTTCTGCAAACCACATTGTCCCATGTAATCACAAATGTCCTCATGTTTCCGCTCACCTGTTCTGCTTCTGGCAGCAGTTGTTGGTGGAGGTCGTCTAAAAGAAGGCACTCTGTGTTGTAGGGACCAATCTGGCTTTTCTGCAGGGCCAAACCAGCACTTGACTATACCTGGTCAAGTGTCTTGACCATGCTGGTGGCCAGCAGTTACTGTAATACAGTAAATAGCCACTGCATTGATAGCCCTCATGAAATGCATGAAATGCAAATCCTGTTGGTTTGTTGAAAAACCCGGATAATGGAAGCAACGTTTGACCGTCTGAAATTAGGCTGGACTCTTTCGCCAGCCTCTCTCAATGATAGACCATGGTTTATCACATGGTCTATAATGGTGGCACTTCATCAGTGACAACAGCTCTTACTCCCCTTTGAACAGCACCACGCATTCTTACTCCTCTTCCCCTAGCTCTCCTTCTCCCTCTCCCTTTCCCTTGTACTGGTCAAACTAGTCCTCTCCCTCGTCTAACTAGTCTTCTCCATCGTCCAGGCATTTTCTTTCTTTTTCCTCTGTTTGGTTCTGTGCTGCTTTGAACAAAACTAATCCAAAGAGTGAATTTTTTATTGTGTATGTCCATGTAATGGAAATCTTCAACATCTGGCTATGTCTCTGATTGAGATTGGAATCAGCTATTTCTTACTGTAATGATCAGTCATTTAAAAATGCTTATCAGCTGTATGAATTTTTTTTTTTTTTCAATATTTGTTTCAATACTTTTGAGCGGATATTGTTAAAGTAGAGGCTTTATACTGTATCTATGGTTTGGAACATTGGGTCTTCATTTCTGGCAAGCTGCGTTAAAGCATTTGTAAAAAAGACTATAAAGATCCATGATTTTGGTATCGGGTATGCTTATATGTAAAGAAGATGTAGGCATTCTAGAAACGTGTTAATTGACAGCATTTTGTGTGAAAACAACATGAATTGTGTTAATGGTATGGTCACAACAGACAAATGTTGTGCTAGTTGTGTTCAGAGTTTTGAAAATGTGATTACAGATTGGACAAAAGGATGTTAGCAATTGAAAAAAACTGTAAATTTATTTGACACTGGGTATAATGTGAACACAAAAGACTGAGTCTCGCTGTATCGCTCAGGCTGAACTGCAGTGTCTATTCACAGGCGCGATCCCACTACTGATCGACACGGGGACTTTGACCTGCTCCATCTCCGACCTGGGCCGGTTCGCCCCTCCTTAGACGACCTGGTGGTCCCGGGCTCCCCCAGAAGCACCATATCGATGCCGAACTTAGTGCGGACACCCGATCGACATAGTCCACTGCAGTCCAGAACCCCTGAGCTCAAGCGATCCTCCGGCCTCAGCCTTCCAGTATCTTGGATTACAGGCACGCGCCACTGCACCCGGCGAGAGCTGAGGGAATCAGCGCTGATACTGAATCTAGTGGCTCACAGCGCCATCTAGTGTATGAAAACAGATGATTAGGTTACAATAAGACAGGGCAGATTAAAGCTTTTTGAAATCTCATTGGTGGCTTTTTTTTAAAGGTAAGTGTGATGTTTTCTCCATAATTATTTGTTTTCAAATTCATGCTTCAATTTGATTCTGCAACAGCACAAAAAAACACAACAGCTGCTTAACACAACGGCTCTTTCTTGCAAGAAAACGACATCTATGAAAAGTTTCAGTCTGGATTCAGGCCACATCATAGCACTGAAACTGTGCTTGTTAGAATCACAAATGATTTACTTTTAGCTTCGGACCGGGGCTGTATCTCAGTACTAGTTTTACTTGATCTTAGTGCTGCGTTCGATACTATAGATCACACAATACTCTTAGATCGACTACAAAATTACACTGGTGTTCAAGGACAAGCATTAAGCTGGTTCAGGTCATACTTATCTGACCGCTACCATTTCGTCTACTTAAATGGAGAAAAATCGATCATAACTTCGGCAAACTATGGAGTGCCGCAGGGATCTGTGTTAGGCCCTTTATTATTCTCAATATATATGCTGCCACTTGGTAATATTCTAAGGAAACATGGAATTAGTTTCCATTGTTATGCTGATGACACTCAAATATATATTTCATCACGGCCAGATGAATACGCTAAATTATCCAAATTGACAGATTGTGTTAAAGATATAAAAGATTGGATGACGCGTAATTTTCTTTTATTAAATCCAGACAAGACAGAGGTAATACTTATCGGTTCTAAAAACCGTCTACAAAATCTTTCAAAGCACGACTTTAACATAGTAGGTTGCCCTGTTACTTTATCCGCTACAGTAAAAGACCTGGGTGTTACATTAGACTGCAACCTGTCTTTTGAAAAGCATATTTCATATGTTACAAAAACAGCCTTTTTCCGCCTTAGAAACACTGCTAAGCTACGTAATATGCTATCACTCTCTGATGCAGAAAAGTTAATTCATGCATTCATGACCTTGAGACTAGATTACTGTAATGCTTTATTAGCTGGTTGTCCCGCATCTTCAATAAACAAGCTACCGTTAGTCCAAAATGCAGCCGCTAGAGTTCTTACTAGATCAAGAAAATATGATCATATAACAGCGATTTTATCATCACTTCATTGGTTACCTATAAAGTTCCGTATTAATTACAAGGTATTGCTTTTGACTTATAAGGCTCTGAATGGTTTAGCTCCAGTCTATTTAACGGATCTTCTATCGCCCTACAATCCATCGCACTCTTTAAGATCACTAAATTCGAGGCTTCTGGTCATTCCTAGGATATCCAGATCCACCAAAGGAGGCAGAGCATTTTCACATTTAGCTCCGAAGCTCTGGAATAGCCTTCCTGATATTGTTCGTTGCTCAGACTCGCTCTCCCAGTTTAAAACTAGACTAAAGACGCATCTATTTAGCCAGGCATTCATATAAATTTTTTATCTTACAGTTACTGTAAATTCGGCCTCTAGTTCATAAACGCCAGAGGAGAACTGGCCCCCGACTGAGTCTGGGTTCTCCCAAGGTTTTTTTTTTCTCCATTGGGTCATCTGATGGAGTTTTAGGACACCATTAGGTCACTTGATGGAGTTTTTCGGTTCCTTGCCACTGTTGCCTTTGGCTTGCTCAGTCGGGGATATTCAAATTAATTAACCAATCATACCATTGATCAACTCTACCAAACTTGGATGTCTTTTTTCCAGTAATAAACAAACATTGTTAAGTTGTTGATTGATACTGTGAAGCAGCTTTGATACAATCTGTATTGTGAAAAGCGCTATATAAATATATTTGACTTGACTTGACTTGACTTAACCACCATATATAAGTTTTCCATAACTTTCATCAAGAGTTATTGCATTTCATTATGCAATTAGCATAAGAGTGTTTATTCATAGCACCGTATGAAAGCAGACTGTTAGACTAGCTTACCGTAAGCACAGTGAACTAAAGCTTTTTACAATCTCTTTTGTAGCGTTTTTTTTTTTCAAAGATAAGTGTTTTCAAAATTGCATTAAATAAAACTTATGCCTCAGGTTGTTTGAGCACAATACACAAAATCACACAATAACCGTTTAACCACATAGCCGGAGTTTTGCAGATGTAACTTTCATCTAGCCTTTCACAACGCATATCTATACCAAGAGTATTTATCTTCATCTGCTCTCAATAATTTTAAAGCAACTTATTATTTTTCAATCAAACTGATTTTAGTTTAATAAATGAATCATTTGCTAGGCTATATAGGCTATCTTTACAGAAGTTGTTTTTCGATTGTTAAATATAGGCCTATGTATTATTATAATGGTAAAATATTGACATCTAATTAACAATCTTGAAAAACTAATTAAAAATAATGAATTGTTGTATTTAAATTTATTTGACACTGGGTATAACGTACTCGGTTACTAACGTAACCTCGGTTCTCTCTAGAGAGGGAACGAGTACTGCGTAATATCTTACGCTATGGGGAAAACTCTTTTCCACGAGATATTGAAGCCAAAAATTATCCTTAATTTTTTACTAATGTAAAACGCTTTGCAGCAGCAAGCAGACCTAGGCGAGACAGCTCGCGCGCCTATTGGCTGCTCTGGGGCAATAGCAGCAGCCTATCGAGAGAGGCTCTGCGTGACGTCACGACGAATGGGGGCCTTTCGCGCCCATATCGTCACGTCCCGCCAGAAAGGGCGTGGTCTCGCCCTATATCTAGGCTCGATAGCTGCTCTTACGTCGGTTTTCATCGCCGAAGCGAACCAGAGCGTATTCCAAGCACGGCAAGATACGCAGTACTCGTTCCCTCTCTAGAGAGAACCGAGGTTACGTTAGTAACCGAGTACGTTCTCTTACGAGAGTATCTCTCGTACTGCGTAATATCTTACGCTATGGGGAACACAATGCAACACGCCGTGCTGGTAGGGATCCAACACCAAAGTCCCAGGGGCCGAAGCCCGGGGCGCATATAGTGCATAATCACCATAAACTCACAGAGAGTGAGGGAAGAGAGGCTAGAAGCATCATTCCCTGTAAATAGCATCCGAAAGGAGCTAATCATGTGACAATAAACCATACCGTCAGGGTGAACATTCAGCCTGAACTGGGTGGCCACAAGTGTGTCAACTTTTAAATGAGCTGCTGTACCGGTCAGTGAGCAATACGCAGGTCAAACTCAGTATCCGAGCCGCACAGCGGGCAGATAGCACTGAATTTTATACCGCCAAAAGCTTAGCTTGTAAGGCGGGGACCTCCAGATTATAGTATTTTATAAATGTAGACGGCGAGGCCCAGCCCGCGGCCATACAAATATCTTGCAGGGTAACCCCGCTAGACCATGCCCACGAGGAGGCCATGCCTCTTGTGGAGTGCGCTCTAACACCCAAAGGGCACTGTAGGCCCTTAGAAGTGTAAGCCAGCGCTATGGCACCAACTATCCATCTGGATAGGCTCTGTTTCGACGCGGCAAGTCCCTTAGCACGGCCGCCAAACGAAACGAAAAGCTGCTCAGTCTGTCTGAAACCAGACGAGCGGGACACATAAGCCCTTAGTGCCCTGACAGGGCAAAGGAGACTCGCATCCTTCTCCTCATTGAGAACCGGAAGGGCAGACAGGGAAATCACCTGGGCCCTGAACGGTGTGTTGAGGGATTTCGGCACGTAACCGTGCTTTGGTTTGAGTATGACCTTTGAGTCGTTAGGTCCAAACTCCATGCATGACGCGCTTACTGAGAGCGCTTGCAAGTCCCCTACGCGCTTCACTGAAGCGAGAGCTATAAGAAACGCCGTCTTGAAAGACAAGTGTTTCATGTCTGACGACTGGATTGGCTCGAATGGGGCGCCTTTCATGGCCTCCAAGACCGTGGAAAGGTCCCATGTCGGGACTGAAGGGGGCCTGGGAGGGTTTAGCCTCCGAGCTCCTCTAAGGAAACGCACGACTAAGTCGCTCTTTCCTAGTGACTGGCCAGACACCGGTTTTGCAAACGTTGCTATGGCCGCCACGTATACTTTGAGCGTGGAAGGGGACCTGCCCTTATCCAGTAGCTCCTGAAGGAAGGAAAGCACTTCCGTAACCCCGCAGTCTACAGGTGAAAAGCCCTGCGCTTGACACCAAGCAGAGAACACAGACCACTTCGAGGAGTAGAGCCGTCTGGTAGACGGGGCTCTAGCCTGCGCGATCGTGTTTAACACTCCCTCTGGGAGGTCAGCGGGTACCCGTTGATGGCCCATGCGTGCAGGGACCACAAATCCGGGCGAGGATGCCAAATCGAGCCTTCCGCCTGAGAGAGGAGGTCTCTCCTCAACGGTAAAGGCCATGGAGCAGCGCTGGTCAGCTGCATCAGGACAGGGAACCACGACTGGTTTGTCCAGAGCGGAG
>JAZAVI010002269.1:0-10295 GCA_036326025.1 Chrosomus eos | reverse complement strand
CCCCTCACAGTTGTTATGAAGGGCAAAATTAGCTGTATAGACCAAAACCACATAGAGAACCAGGCTGTAAACATATCTTTTGCTGCTGTAAAATTGGGCATTTTAACATGGGGGAGATAAAGATTTGACTCACTTCTGCAGCCAGCCTCAAGCGGCCAGTCGATGAATTGCAGTTTAATTCACTTCCGTGTTGGTTTCAAGAGAGAGACGGGGAGGTTGCCGCTTGATTGTTACCTAGTCAACCGTTTTCTGAGATTTGTTTTCATGATTATCGAATGTAAATAGTTTTATCTCTAAAAACAGTTTAGCCTATAACGCTAGTATAACGATAGTATATGGGGCATAGAGTAATGACAAATAAAAATCGCTAGTTAATACCACTAACAAGCCTCAAAATAGCTCAACACTAACACGGTAGCATAATCAGGGTCCCTACATACAAACCGAAGCATTGAGATCGTTGTAAGTGTACAGACAGTGTATGAAAGTTGTTGAGGTGCGGATCTTAAAGGTGACAACCACTACAGATTGTTCAAGCAGAACAATAAATCACATGGTCCATGTCCACAATAAAGTTTCTTTACTGTTGTCTTTCGATTCATACATCAGTATGGGTGTGGTTCTATAAATGAACAATAATAACAATAATGAATATAAATACAATGAGGCAGAAACAGTAATAACTGAACAATATAAAAGTAAAGCAATGGCATGAAGATAAAGACATTTATACTAAGTCCAGCAGCTGTAAGTTTCCTCAGGTTTATACACATATTCACTTAAAATAACTATCAGATGAAACGGAATTGAATATTTCCACATAATAATCAAAAGGTAACATTCAAAGTCTAATTCAGCGTGTTTTATGCTGAAATGAATGTGCGATCGAGCTTACGTGTGCATTGACTACCTCAAACGAATAAACAAACTTTTACTACTGCAATGTAACATAGCAGCAAATAAATCTACTAATATATACATAAAAGAGTATTTAACTACTTACTTTTAAGATGTACGCACACAGTATGAACGAAAATCCACTAGAAATTGGACCAAATCGGCACGGAGATCACCACAAAACAGCTGCAAACTTTAGCAACAGTTATATGTCTGGGCATGAACGATCTTTTATTGACATTCAGTTCTTCTGATCTAAACCAACGAAATCGCCGAAATAATAGTCAGATGATTCAGAAATACTAAGTATATACTAAAGTGCAACAAATTAAATGTCCAGCAGAGGGCACCAGCGTCATTAAAGCTTAGCCTTTTGCACAGCCGCCCCCGAATTTGTTTAACAAATTTGTAATTAGAGAAAAGGCTTATTAGTCTTTGTTGGTGTCATCAGGTAGGGCAGGCAGTTTAATCAGACGAGCCACAGGCCTTGTGTAACTTTTGTCTTTGACATTCACTACCGCTGTGCGGACTCGTCCATCTTGTCCGGGAATGACTTTGGCTACAGTACCTATTTGCCATAGGGCTCTGGGTGCTTGCTGGTCCACAATCATCACAACTTCACCAGTTTGAAGGTTGTCTGATTCTCTTTGCCATTTTTGTCGTCGCTGCAAGTCGGGGAGGTAATGCCGTATGAAACATTTCCAGAAATTTTCAATTAGAATCTGGCTATGGCGCCATCTCCTATGACTGAGCATTTCTGATTCCGGATAAACAACTTGTGGTAATCCAGAAGTTGGACGTCCCATGAGGAGGGAATTAGGTGTCACTGGGTCTATATCTGCTATGTCTGAGGAAACATATCCCAATGGTCTGGAGTTTAATATTCCCTCTATTTCCACAAGTACCGTGTTCAGTACTTCCTCTGGCACAGATTGAGAACCGAGAGAGGTACGCAATGCAGTCTTGATAAATCTAACCTCTCTCTCCCAAGATCCACCAAAATGTGGTGCATTTGGTGGGTTTAGACGGAAGTTAATCTGTTGAGAAGCCAGATTCTCTTTCAAGATTGGGTGAAGTGCATTGAAGGCATTCTGAAGTTCTGTAATACCTCCTTTGAAATTTGTGCCGTTATCAGAAAGCACTTCATATGGTTTCCCTCTGCGAGCTATGAACCTTCTTAATGACAGTAGAAAGGAGTCTGTGTCAATGCTCGATAAAAGTTTACAGCTTTGGTAGTAAGGCACTTGTACAGTATTCCCCAACGTTTTTCACATCTGCGTCCAAACTTAACCTGGAAGGGGCCGAAACAGTCAATGCCCGTCGAATAGAAAGCTGGACGAAACAGTCTAAGGTTAGACTGGGGGAGATCCGCCATCATGGGAATTTCTGGCTTCCCTCGCCATTTCTTACATTCAAAGCAACTGCGCTGGTGTCTTTTTACTGCCTCTCTGCCTCTTATAATCCAATATTTTCGTCTCAGTTCTGCGAACACGCGCTCAGGTCCTGGATGTAACAGGAGGTTTTCGTGATGTTGAATCAGAAGCTTTACAAGAGGGTGAGCAGGATCTTAGACAATGGGGTGAAGAGTGTTTGAGTCCAAGTGATTACATCTGCGGAGACGTCCACCTACTCTGACTAATTTGGCTTTGTGATCATACTCTGGGGCTAGAGTTAGAAGATGACTAGAGTGAGATACAGGTTTAACTAACTGGAGTTGGGCTGTTTCTTCTGGGAAGCTTTTAACTTGAGCACGTCTCAGAAGTTCCTGTTCAGCTTGTGTATAGTCGTCAGCAGAGAGTTCACTTTCGTCTGCCACCCCATGAAGGGAAATAGCAGTAGCCTTAAAGTGTAAATTGCAGGTTAACCACCACAACTGATTAATGTGTACATTAAAGTGCACAATATGGATATATTTAAAAATGTCTGTCTTAAAATGCGTTAAAATAGCATTTATTGGGGTTTCTTCAAAGGTAGCGTGTTTTTTACCGTAACTGGGTGATGATGTCATAACAGGGAGCTGCGGGCAGTAATGCACTCACTCTGTGTGTGCTGTTTGAGGGAGAATAAAACGATTTGCGGAACTCCCGCAAACTAGAAATATCTGAATAAAACGTAAAAACTAATACATTTTTATTCATCTGTTGCAGAAAATCAATAAGAACATCTAAAACAAAATAGAAACGGTTTACAGGCAGAGTTTCTATTTCTAACATGTCAGCAGCGAGGAGCGATGTAGCCAATCACAGACATATGTGTTGATTTCTTGAACGCAATAATAGCCAATCAGAAGCATTTACGATAGATTCCCCTCACCGCTCAAAACAGACTTTTTGTTCAGTACTGAATTCTGTATGCTGGCAAATCCTCTAATTATAACAAACATAGTGTAACCTTATATATTATGGAAGCTTCATTGATAATAACAGAGATGTGTGAGATCGCGATGAACTGATGTCAGCTTTAGGAATTATTATTATGGGATCGCACTTTGCTCGCAGTCATGCCAAACCATGCACGCAGTAGCCCGCTTGCTTTTATGTTATAACAGTGGTTTGTGTGTTAATGCTTTAATAACAAACAATTGATCAGGAGCACGTATGCTGATGTGTATGGTGGGCTAACACGTAGGCTAACTTGAAAGTATTTGGAGGTACAGAAAAAAAGTATTTTTGCGGGCGGGTGCGGGACAAAACATGAATGTTGCGGTCGGGAGAAAGTAATATAAGAAAGTAGTTGAGCACGTCAGTTATAACGACCCACGTATTCAAAAATAGCCGGGTTTAAACCGGGCTTGGGCTCATAATTACAGTTTATGTGTCGGGCCGGACTCGGACACAGCGGGCTCGGGTAACGTTAGGGTCTTGCTTGATTTTTTGGGCCGATCTAAGCTCTACCTCGGGTAAGTTATGCTAACACTTACAGGCACGAATCAGCCGTTTGTCCTTGGGGAACTTGTGGAGCCTCTCCCCCGTTTTTGATGTATTCGTACATCCCGCACAAGCACAATAGTTAACCATTTTCGCTAGCTAGGTCTCCAATATAACGTAACTCTAGGCTTGTTGCATAGACCGTAAAAGCTTGGAGTCCCTGTTATGACATCACGCCCAGCCTAGTGGAAGGAGGGGGCGTGGTTGAAAGCACTGTAAAACGAACCAACTTTTCATTATATTCAGCATTTGGTATAAAAAATATACAAAAAAACAATGGTGGGCGGTTCTTTTCTTTATATTTAGTAAGCACATTGCATTATCTTCGTGAAAATTTTTACCTGCAATTTACACTTTAATCAGATCTTGAAGTGAGTTGTATTGAGAGATATCTGGGATATCAGTTTGACTGGAGGATAGCGCTCCACAGAAAGTAGAACTGCGGTGTTCTTGGATGTCATCGCCTACAACATCATGTGGCTGTTGGGCCAAATACTAACTGGCTGAGTTAAGAACTGTGGACCTTGATTCCATCGGCTTTGTGTTGAGAGCTTAGAGAGAGTGAGTCCTCTGGTAATGTCGTCTGCTGGGTTCAACTCTGAATTGACATAACGCCAGGCTTTTGGGTCTGTAAGGTCTTGTATCTCTGCCACACGCGTTCCGACAAACACCTTATAGTTGCATGATTCTGACTGAAGCCAAGTCAATACAGTTGTGGAGTCAGTCCAGTACAGTTCTTGATCAATCCTGATGGTCAGTTCTTTCCTCAAAGTAGCACCCAGCTGAGCACCAGTGAGGGCAGCACAGAGTTCAAGTCGCAGTATAGACTGTTGTCGTTTGGGTGCTACTCTCGATCTCGCAGCAACAAATGAAACCTGAGTTTCACCATGTTTATCACTTGTACTGATATATGCAACTGATCCATATGCACGTTCTGATGCATCACAGAATATATGCATGGTTCGTTTGTTAGCTGATAGTTCTGCATTTGCTTTGGTGTAACATCTTGGGAATGTAACATGTGGTAGTTGTGTCAGCTCACTCTGCCAGGTCAACCAAGCCTGAAGTAGATCTTTAGGAAGATCTGGGTCGTCCCATTCACGTTTCTTGTCCCATAAGCGCTGTATAATGATTTTGGCTCTTGTTGTGAATGGAATTAGGAAGCCCAATGGGTCATATTGGCTTGCAAGGGTTTTGTAAATGTTCCGCAATGTTGGAACAGAATTTTCCTGTTGTTTGTATCTGTAACCAAGAACATCTGAAGAGCACTGCCAGCGTAGGCCCAGAGTCATCTCTTGTGGGTCTGCTCCACTTTGAGTGAACCAAAGGTGACTGTTCGTAGATTTCAGTTCATCCGGGAAATGAGTGATGACTGATGGAGTGTTAGTAGCCCACTGCCTCAATTCAAAGCCACCTTCTGATAGAAGTTTCTGCATCTTAGTTACAAGAGTCTGAGCTTCATCAACTGATGGGAAACTTTGCAGCCAGTTGTCTACATAAAAGTTGTGCTCTACTGAAGCATGCACATCTTCTTCTGAAGTGCTGTAAACGTGTTTCTGCAAAGCGAAGGTCGCACAACAGGGGCTACAAACTGTCCCAAAAGGCAATACCTGCCACTCATAAACAGTGGGGGCTCTTTGCTGGTCCAAGTTTCTCCAAAGGAAACGGAGAAAGGGTTTGTCTTCCGGCAGTAGTACCACCTGGTGGAACATTCCTTTCACATCGCTGCTAATAGCGACAGCATTTTCTCTGAAGCGCAGAAGTGCTCCTAAGAGGGTTGGTCCAAGTGTAGGGCCAGGCAGGAGATGGTCGTTTAAGCTTGTTCCTTTGTGCTTAAATGAGCAGTTGAAGACATTTCTGTGCTTTCCATTGTGTTGAACAATGTGGTGTGGTATGTACCATGCGCGATGGCTTTTATCTGTCTCCTCTGGTGTCAGCTTTGAGATATAGCCCGCATTTTCAAGTTTCTGCACTTCTTTAACGTACACTGAAGCAAGATCTGTGTTCTGCAAAAGGCGTTTTACT
Organism: Chrosomus eos; assembly: GCA_036326025.1. Lineage (NCBI taxonomy): Eukaryota > Metazoa > Chordata > Actinopteri > Cypriniformes > Leuciscidae > Chrosomus > Chrosomus eos. The sequence continues at coordinate 4,446 of JAZAVI010002269.1, read as the reverse complement.
GTGCTTCTTAAATGAGCTGTTACTGCTTCTTTAGCTGATTGCAAAGGTGGAAGATTTCTTTTCCAGAGGAGAGGTGTTGCATACCTTTGAATGTCTCCGACTGCCACCCTGATTGTTTTCTCCTCAAGGATTTGCACCGCTTCTGTGTCTGGCCTTGATCTTGTGATCAGTTTCTCACTCCTATACAGAAGTGTGTCCATTTGCCACAATTTCTGTACATTGTTGAACAGTTCGGCTTCTGGTGACAAAGTGGAGGTTAATAAACACTGCTGTGGTGAAAGCTGACTGGAAAGGAATTTTGAGGGGCCCTGCAGAGTCCACCCGAGTCTGGTTTTCAAAGCGGCAGGACCACCAGGCGGTCCGAGACGTACTGGCTCTGTGGCTGTGATTAAATGCGGATAATCTGAGCCAATGAGTAAGAGTAGTTGAGCCTGCTGCAGTGAGGGAATGGGCAGACCTTGTAGTAGTGCTGCACGATTAATCGTATCGCAATCGTAATCGCGATGTCAAGCCTATGCGATTATTATGACGCAAAATGCTGCGATTTTATATGAAATAAACAAATTAGGGCTGTTAACACAAAGCATCTGTTCTTTTTTGTCATCCTTTGGCTAGTGTTACTTACATGATCCCGCTTTTATTTATGCGAGACAAGTTAAAGAGAGCGTGCTGCCTGTAAATGTCCTGACTGAAAGACGCACGCCAGTATCATGCGCATGCACAGACCGCGTGCCAGAATACAGTTCTCTTTCGCGCTTGAACGAACAATAACCACAATAACACACACAATTATGCCAAAATGTCGTTTGTCGAGTATCTTCATAACATAAGAGCAGTCTTATGCTGAACGTGAAGTTGTGAGAGAATGAGGCTCGGGTGTGTGAGATCACACAACAACGGCTGCTCTTAAAGGGCCAGTAGCCAATAATGCTCTGTCAGTAAAGTTAAACAAAGAACAAAGGGAACAGAGAAAATGACCCACTGCTCTTGACTAAAGAACCTGTTTAGCTTAAATAAAAATTAGTCTATATATAATTTATAATTTATGCAGCGCATACTGTTTGATAACTTTATTCAATTTCTGTATATGTGCTACATGTTGGAAAGGAAGGGCACAGGTAAATATGACATTTATTGTTTATGTGAGGATTGTTTGAAGTTCACTTAAATTAAAAGCTGTTATATTTTTTGAAGCCTAATAAAAAAAGTAAAAGTAAAAAAAATCGATAGCTTTCAATTGTAATGATGTAATCACTGTAATGTTGGATGGCTATAATTAATGTTTAAAATGGGGGGGGGGGGGGGTTATATGGCTTATTGATCATTATAGGTGTTATCAATCATTTAGTTTTTGTTGCTAGTTTGAGTTGAGAAATACACATTTCAGAATCATTACTAATCTGTGTGTGCATTTTGCTTAAGAACCAAGCAAATTGACTCATGAAACCATTTGTTTATTATATCGCAATCGCATATCGCAATCGCAATATTGACCTCAATAATCGCAATATGACATTTTCCCCAAATCGATACCTTGTAGATATCTGTATTTCTTCTGCAGCAACTTAACAGGGTAAGTGTGTTTTGCGAGGCTCAGTTCTTTGGCTGTAAAAGCTCTTTCAATGGTAAAGGGTTTGTTTGGCTGAAATGCAGAAGCTACTGAGAATGAAACAGCCGCCCCATGAACAACCCGTATGTCTTGTCTCACAGTACGGAGGGCTATATCTTCAGGAAGTCCTTGAAGATCAAGTTGCTGTGCTGCTTCATACAGTAACATTGTCGTCTCTGATCCGTCATCCAGTATAGCGTATGTGTCAAGTTCCTTCTCTCCATTCCTCAAGATCACTCGGCTGACCTTCAAAAGAACTTTACTGCTTGCAGTTGGTCTGTCCAGATACAAAGTCTCTACTTCTGAGTTCACAAGACAACTGTTTTCTGCTGAAGGTTGTGTTTCAGGTTTACCTTTGGCATTGAAGTCATGCAGTATTTCTAAATGTCTCTTTTCACATTTTTTGCATTTGGCTTTAAGATTACATTGTGAGATCTGGTGATCACGGCCACACTTAAAGCACTTCTGATTTGACTTCAGCCAGGACTCCACTTGATCTTGATTCAGCAGTTTGAAATTAGCGCACTGATTGAAGTAATGCTGCACAGTGTTGCAAAAGGGGCAGTACTTTGTCGGTTTCTCCTTCTTGACTGCTGTTGCCGGTTTACTCTGTTCGCCACCATGCAAGAAAGTAGCAAATCGTTGAACTGGCTTGCAGTTCCTTTGCTGTTCTCTCTGTGGCTGAGAGTAGGCTCTGCTTACATTACTAACATACTGTGACTCATCCTCTTGTATTCTGAGCTCATATTCAAGCCAATCACTGAGTTCTATCAGTGTTGGAACTGGGTTTTGAATGGGGTTAACAAACCTTCTGAAGTTTGCTTTAAGATCATGAGGCAATTTGGCAAGAAGACGTGAAACATGTGACCCACATTTGAGCTCTGTCCATCCTTTAGCTCCAAGTTGGTCCAGCATTCCAACTAATGCACGCACTTTGAGGGCAAACATTCTAAAAGATTTAATGTCACCACTCCTGATTTTTGGGCCATCCATCAATTCTGCGATTTTTTTGGTAGTGCGAGTTGATGTGGTTGACCATAAAGTGCAGTTAGAGACCTCATGGTGTTGGTGTATGGGTACCTGCTGTTGACGTACGAGTCTGCAATGAGCAAGGCATTCTCCTGTTATAGATGATCAACAAGGATTTGGTACTTGAAACGTTCTGTAGCCTCAGCAGGTAGCAAATTCTCCAGTGCAATTTTGAGTCGTGCAAACTCTCTGGGATCCTCACTACAAAAATGAGGAATGGTGGTAATTGGGACCTCTGTAGGTGGGCTCTACATGAGGATATGGAAGAGAAGGAGGGCGCACTGGGTGGTATGGCTGATATGTCTCAGGCTGAGCGTAATCTGCGTACTGTCGTGGGGTCAAGAATCTTGGTTTGTCTGCAGGATTAGGAGCTGATTGACCATAGCTGTCTGAGTGTCTCTCATAGTGTGCATGGTGAGCTAATGTATCCCTTAGAGTAGGTCTCTCATCTTGATAGACTGGACTTGTAGCTGAATAACCATGATAAGGTTGCTGATAACCGTGTGGTTCAGTGGAAGGGAAATAGCTGACGGGTTTGCAGTTCGGACTATGATCTTCATAAGTCCCATAAGTAGCTGCTGTCTCTTGGCTGTAGTCCTGAGGCATAAACTGGACAGCTGTGGGATATTGGTTGCAATCTCTGTGGTCAGTGGACATATAGTTATGGCCTCTGTGGTCCGTGTTGTAGTAACCACGTGGTCTGTCTATATGCCTAATACCAAGTTGAGGATATGTAGCATCTTCTTGATGAGCTAGCTTATGCTGGGATTGAGTTGGTTTATAAGAAGAGAAGGGATGACCTGAAGTTTGCCGATTTGCCGAGCCTGGTAGTCTCAGTTCTCCTAGGTTATCAGTGAGATAATCAATCTCTTTGTGATTGACAGAATGAGAATGCAGAAGGTCACCTCGTGAATCTACAGGCAGTGCCCTCATGGGGTGAGGAAGATCGTCTTGATCTCTAGGCAGAACTGGCCTGCCCTCAGTGGCTGCTGTATATGGACTTGAGGAGAGAACTCTCTGATCTGCATAAATTATTCGCCTTGGAGAAGTCCTAGTATGGGGCATTGGCTGCGGCGGTGACTGCGGCAAATCTTCATATGTCTCCACAAATGAACTCCTCTCACTTGATCCAGTGCTCATACTTTTTGTTGGTTCTGGTCCGCTTTTACCTGGTTCAGTTCCAGTGGCACCATTTGTGTGCTGTTCATCAGAATGAAGTAACTGATGTGGCACTGTGTAATCAACATAGAAGTCATCTAAGTATCTTGGTGGGATGACCTGTCGACGTGGTCGAACCACTGGTGAATCGGGCGTAGCCTGTCTTTCTGTTCTGGACATGTTTATGCTGTAGTAGCTGTCTGATCCGGCTCGAAGGACCAAATTATGTATGAAAGTTGTTGAGGTGCGGATCTTAAACTAGGTGACAACCGCTACAGATTGTTCAAGCAGAACAATAAGTCACATGGTCCATGTCCACAATAAAGTTTCTTTACTGTTGTCTTTCGATTCATACATCAGTATGGGTGTGGTTCTATAAATGAACAATAATAACAATAATGAATATAAATACAATGAGGCAGAAACAGTAATAACTGAACAATATAAAAGTAAAGCAATGGCATGAAGATAAAGACATTTATACTAAGTCCAGCAGCTGTACGTTTCCTCAGGTTTATACACATATTCACTTAAAATAACTATCAGATGAAACGGAATTGAATATTTCCACATAATAATCAAAAGGTAACATTCAAAGTCTAATTCAGCGTGTTTTATGCTGCAGAGGGCACCAGCGTCATTAAAGCTTA
>JAZAVI010002268.1:0-17848 GCA_036326025.1 Chrosomus eos | reverse complement strand
GGGGGGGGGGGGGGGGGGGGGGGGGGGAGGGGGGGGGGGGGGGGGTGGGGGGGGGGGGGGGGGGGGGGGGGGGGGGGGGGGGGGGGGGGGGGGGGGGGGGGGGGGGGGGGGGGGGGGGGGGGGGGGGGGGGGGGGGGGGGGAGGGGGGGGGGGGGGGGGGGGGGGGAGGGGGGGGAGGGGGGGGGGGGGGGGGGGGGGGGGGGGGGGGGGGGGGGGGGGGGGGGGGGGGGGGGGGGAAAAGGGGGGGGGGGGGGGGGGGGGGGGGGGGAGGGGGGGGGGGGGGGGGGGGGGGGAGAGGGAGGGGGGGGGCGGGGGGGGGGGGGGGGGGGGGGGGGGAGGGGGGGGGGGGGGGGGGGGGGGGGGGGGTGGGGGGGGGGGGGGGGGGGGGGGGGGGGGGGGGGGGGGGGGGGGGGGGGGGGGGGGGGGGGGGGGGGGGGGGGGGGGGGGGGGGGGGGGGGGGGGGGGGGGGGGGTTGAGGGTGAGACGTGGGCTAGGTGACGAGGTTGGCTGGAGGGGAGCCGAGTGAGGATTGGGTGACGAGGGAGGGTGCGAGTGTGGGGGGGGTGACTGTGAGGAAGGTTGCGTAGGCCGAGAGTGTGTCAGGGGAGGCTTGATTGATGAGTGACGATGGGGGACGTGCGGGGAGGGGAGCGGAGAGGAGTTTGGAGGGGATGAGGGGTGTGTGTGTGATGGTCGGAGGAAGAGGCCTTCTGAATGTAGGGGTGAGAGAGGGGAGAGGGATGGGTGGGGGGATGGTGGGGAAGAGAGAAAGTATTAGTCAGAGGTGAAGGTGAAGGGAGGGAGGCCGGGCGCGGAGTCGAGTAGAGATGAGATTTGGCCGGGGTGTATGAGTCGAGGATGGTGAGTGGCGAAGGAGTGAGAGGTAGGGGGAGAGTGGTTGGGGGGGGGTAGGGGAGAGGAGGGGGAGTCGGGAGGAGAGAGAGAGAGAGAGAGTGGGGGGGAAGAGAGAGAGGGGAGATGGGGGGGGGGGAGTGACGGAGGGGGTGGATGGAGAGAGGGAGGAGTGGGGAGATGATGATGGAGGGAGTGGGAGGGGGGAGATGAGAGAGAGAGAGAGAGTCAAGAGAGAGTGAGAGAGAATGAGAGCCGAGGAGAGAGAGCGAGGAGAAGAGAGAGAGAGGAGAGGAGAAGGGGGAGGAGAGGAGAGGGGGAGGACTTGGCCGGATGGAGATGACGAGAGGAGCGAGACGTTGGAGAGAAGAGAGAGAGAGATGAGAGAGAGAGAGAGGTTTGAAAATTGAATTGAGCGAGAGAACCACTAAGGCAGAAAGAGAGATGAAAGCAGCAGTAGATGGGCAGCTATTGATCTCCATCAAGTTTCTGAAACAGGTTCTCTGTCTCTCTCTCTGTGTGTGTGTGTGTGTTGATTAGCGGAGTGTAAGGAGTCTCTCCTCCTCTCTCTCTCTTTTCTCTCTCTCTCTTCTCTCTCTTACTCTCTCTCTCCCTTCTCTCTCTCTCTCTCTCTGGTTTATCTCTGTGCTGTTGCATCTTAAGAGAAAGTAGTAACACTAACCACTGGGCCCATAATCCCCTGGGGGCAGACTGCTTTCTAAAACCACAGGTCTGTTCTTCCCGCGGGTTGTTTTTGGTGTTACACTTACTGTGCGAAACATCACACTCTGATGGCTGGGCGCGTGAATCTTCAGATTTGTAAAATAACTTATAATTTGAAAAATAACACAAAATTCAGTGGGTCTTCCTATTATTGTTTGCAAATCAGCGACGTATCCATAATAAACCTGCAGAACATATTCTTTGTGTGTATAAAGGCTGAACTGACTCGCACAGGCTGCATCTGCATTAATCTCAGCTCTAATGTAATCAGGCATTCAGCTCAGCTCTATCATTAACACGTCCAACACAATACACTTGGACTTTAGATGAACCTGATGGCTGATTCAAAAACACCGTGTTTGTCTTTAAGGTATCAAATTACAGTAACAGAGCTGACATTAAAGCGGATTAGTAACAGATTTAAAAGTAAACGACCTGTTAGCAACAAATTATCCTGGAACCTGAGTGATTTGCTTTCAAGCTCTCATGGGATGCGCCTACTTACTGTAAGAGTTCAAACAAGCATATCTATAATAGCTAGATAGATCTATTAGATGATTAGATCGATTTTTCTTGGTTTTGGCCCGAATATAAGGGATGCATGCATCATATCATTTCATATTCTTTATTAATGTTAGTGTTATGAAAATGAAGAGCCAAGAAGAATGGAGTTTTATTTATAGTTGAACGGTTCGTATCTAAAAGAGCCTGACAGTGGATAGTACCAGGTAGATATAAATAAGAGTATAACAGAGGATAACAGTTACGGACAAACTGGTGTTAAAAGAGTTGATAGCAAACAAAGCTGATAGTATAGATTTATCAGTATTGTAACTGATAGTAAAAGAGCTCAAAGAAAACAGAGCTGACAGTAAAATTGTAATATATGATATCTATAAATGACAGTAAATGTAGTAACAGGACTTAAAAGTAACATGCTGGTATCTAATTAAGATGACAGCTACAGACACGGAAAGTAAATTGCGTTACGGTTACAGATACTTAGTGGTAAAGGCGATACAGAGCTGGATCGTAAAAGATGACAGCAATGGAAATGACGTTAAACGATTGATAGAAACAAATTGATAGTAACAGAGTTGACAGTTACAAAGCAAACAGTATCGTATTCTGATAGTAATAGAGTTACAGTAATTTAACAGAACTGAGGCCAACAGTGATGACAGTAACAGCCTATAGAATAACTGACTGAAACGAGTAAGCTCTCATTAAACATCTGATATTTTTAAAGATATTAACAGTAACAGACAGTAACAGAGTTGACAGTAACATAACCTGGAATTATAACAAATAGGATCGTAAGGAGATTGGGGTCCCATTTATATTAAGTGCTTTAAGTTCTATGTACTTACATTGAAAATAGTACCATGTTAACTTATTGTGTTCAGGATGTATTGTAAAACACGTTTGCCGCTATTGAGGTGTGATTGGTCAGGAAGGGACAGGTCGTGGTTGTGGTTATTGGGTAGATTGAAGGTTGGGTTAGGTGTAAGGGATCGGGTTCAACTGTTGTTAATTACAAAATGTACGTACATTAATAAAAACAGCTGTAGATTACATGCAGGTGATTTTCAAAAACTATAAGTACAATGTAAAAACATGTATGTATACAATAAGTCCCTAGTATCAAATTATATAATTTCAAGTAAATACATAGTACTTAAAGCCACTTAATATAAAGTTGGACAGAAGAGAAGTTAACAGAGCTTGATACTACAGGGGAGATGCAACAGAAGATAACTGGTACAAGCAAACACTCAGGGCCAACAGTTTTATAGAGTTGATTTAATAGAGTAAAAACCTAAATAAAACTGTTGATAGTGACAAAGCTGATTTTAAAACAGACCCATGACAGAAAACAGAGCTGACAGTAATAAAGTTGATTGTAACAGAGTTGACAGTAACAAACCTTAATGTAAATAGGAAAAGGATAGTTAACAAAGCTGATAGAAACAGAGTGATTGTGGCAGAAGGTTCCCAAGTAACAATATGAGTCCCAAATGTAACAGAACTGATGTAAACAGAAACTAACAGTCACAGTAGCAAACAGTACAGGGTGATAGTAGCCTGAGTTGACAGTCACAAGCGAAATATATCAGACATGATACAATGATAGTAAACATAGCTGATTTAGAAGACCTGACAGTAACAAACTGCAGTAACTGCTATAATAAAAGTTGACAGTATATGCGTTAACTCTCTGGAAGTCAAAGAGGCCTTCAAAAACAGAAGCAATATTCTGAGGCAGTAAAAGTATTTTTGTACATGAGTAGTTAAACTTTAAAACAATCCATCGGGACCTTTGTTTCTGTATACAGGTCTTTCAACGGTCGACGAGTTACACAGCGTCGCTCCTGTTGTGCTTCTCAAGGACACCGAGATTAATCTGTCAATCAAACCCTGGAGCATCTCTCAGTATTCAGGACACATGCATGCACACATTTACACTTATAGTCAAAATATGAACTCTGAAATAAACAACTCACACAGAACCACACACGCTAGAGCAGATGTCAATCAAAATATGAACTTCCTGGTGTACAAAACATGCAAATTAAAGATGAATCAGGTTGCAGGGAAAATTACAGACCAAAGTTTAATGACTATTGATGCACCCTTGTTCTTTCTCTCATTCTCTCTCCTTTACTATTTGTGGAACATTTAACAAAATAGATCTATTAATTTATAGTCCCCCCCATCAACATCCGATTTGAATGGGTCAGGACTCCTGAAAAGGTAATATTTTATACGGCGACAAATATGCTTTTTATTCACTGTGGAAAATTGCCCTCCCTAAAGTTTGTACTTAGAGTTACAGTCGGTCAGTGCTAAATACAATGGATTCTTAATTTAACAACAATAAATGTCATGTGTGACGTGTGGGTGTGTTGAGAGAGAGAGTATGACTGTGTGACGTGAGGAGTACTTTCTGTACAAGTTATAGTCACTTTGTTTATATAGTGCTTTTTTAACAAATCTAGTTTGATTTTCAAAGCAGCTTTACAGTGATAATAGGAAAAAAGTAAAGTAACAGAGTTGTTTAGGCTTTACGCAGCTCTAGAATAAAGTTATTGACAGTTCAGTTTTGATGACTCACTTCCGTGGCAACGTATTAACAGAAAAATCTTAATGCGATTCGGCCGCTCATTTTGCACAAAACAGTGCCTCGAGTGCATCAGTGGCTCGAGAACGCAAACCATGAAAATAGGTTCAAGGTACAAGCCTTTAAAAATGTATAATACAGGAATTTTTTATCGTTTCCCGCGTTAGCCACGGGAACCGGTAAATCCTGACAACGTTTTATCTGTACGAGCTAAAGGGAAGGTAAAAGGGTTGGAGGCCCTTCCACAGTGGAGAGACTAGACTAGTGACACTTCAGGACTGCAATTGTCGTCATGTCCAGGCGCAGGTCCTTATCAGATCCGGATACGGCTGATCCGTTTGCGGACGGCGGTAACATCGGGTCGGGTTAAACAGAGAGACTAATATTAGCGTAGGCGCCAATCATTCTTATGACGTAACAAGTACATCAGGATTTTATGGGAGTGTTCCGGTTCGGCTGACCTAATCGCTAACCACGGAGATTATAGAAGTTATTATGTGTTATGTGTATGCTAGGTCAAAACGATGTGTGTTAGTCAAGGATTTGAACTGACAGAGTGTGTCTGCTTCCGGACATTGTTTTTTTGTTTCAAAGATTGTTCCAAAGTTTTGGTGCTAAATAGGAAAAAGGATTCTACGGCAGCAGGTGATTTTGATATTCTAGGTATTATCAATGGCCAGATTTTGAGATTGCAATAGAGTGATGGTACTATTAATGTGTCACTATATGAGCTCGCTCAAGTACTGGGAAACTAAACCCTTTAGTGCTTTGTAAGAAATCAGCAATCTTTAACAAATGTATACGAGTGTAATAGGGCAGCAATGCTGTGTTGCAGAACCGGTAATATGGTTTCCATATTTCTGGCTTTTGTGCGTTTTGGACCAGCTCTATTTTGTTTTATTAAGCGTGCAGGGCAACCACCCACAGTGCTTGTGACGTTACATTCCAAACTGGAATACATTTATATATTACCTGTTATGTTTATTTAAATGAAATTCATTACCTTACATATTACTGTCTCAGATTGTAATGCGTTAACATTACTCTGTATTATTTTGATGTTATTCACCAAAATAAAGATATACAGATAGTAGAACTTGACATTCTCAAAATGACAGGGCTTTACGATATGCGATTATGTAAACCGAAATCGCGGCGACACTCAGATCCCGAACTGCGAATCGCGACACACCACTTCCAACTCCAAGAGTTATCATAAGCCTACATCCAGGATCCTATGCTACCACAATCTTTAAATTACTAGGCTATTAGATTATTTGAAGTTACATGACATTATAAAATACATAGACTACACCACAAAACAAGTTGAGGATAAATTATTTAAAATTGGGAAATTCCAGCGTCTAATTGGGGGGGGGGGGGAAAAACATGACATGGGCTATCAAAAACTTGTAAAATAAATTCTCAGAAAATGCATTAATCCCAAAATATGAAACATCAGTTTATCCATAGGCTTCTCCTGAAAGGAGTCCAGACATTTAGAAAAATATCAGTCTACACATGCATTGTATATTTAATATTAGGGAAATAGACAGTCATGGTGACAAACAATTCTTAACTCTTTAGGAGACACGATTTTGTTGTTGTATTTTGTTGAATTACACAGCGCACATTCGGATATGAAGAAGGGTTGGCTCTCACAGAACATAAAATAGTCATTAGGGCCCAAGCCCAAAGGGCGAAGGGCCCTATTGTTTTCCTAAGGATTTATTTAGGCCCCAAGGCCCAAAGAACGGCGAAGGCCCTATTGTTTTCCTAAGGATTATAGGGCCAAGCCAAAGGGCGATGCCTATTGTTTTCTACGGATATTAGGGCCCAAGCCCAAAGGGCGAAGGGCCTATTGTTTTCCTAAGGATTATTAGGGCCCAAGCCAAAGGGCGGACAGGCCCTTATTGTTTTCTACGGATTATTAGGGCCCAAGCCCTGAAGGGCGGGAAGGCCCTATTGTTTTCCTAAGGATTATTTATTATTTATTCCTCTAATTAGAGGCCCAAGCCTAAGGGCGAAGGCCTATTGTTTTCCTAAGGATTATTTATTATTATTATATTATTATTATTCTTCTAATTATTTTTTTACTAGCCTTTGGGACACATTTGAGGCCTTACATGCTCAAAAACTCCTGACACTTTGCACACATGTCAGAACCCGCGGCCATCAGGGCCGGGTGAAGATGGTACTCCGGGAGTTTCTGGCAGGGGGGCTCGACCCGCGCCCCCTGGAACGGGGTCCGAAAACATGGTCCAAAACAAAACACGCTGGGCATGTAATTAATATGAAACTCAGTACACATATAGATCTCATCGGGTTATATATACTTCGCATCACTTTTTACCCCAGCCACAGGAAGTCGCGCTATTTAAAAAAGGGTTGTTTGGAAAACGCATGCATGGAATGTGAAACACTCTCCTAGAGACATTCAAAAACAACGGCACGAAACTCGGTGTGCATGAAGTCAAGACACTGAGAGAGATGAAAAATTAGCCAGGGATTTTTGATATCTCGAACGGTTTGGCGTGGCGATGGAAACGAAATTATTGGCTGGAGAAACGTGAAACAGGAAAGTGTGTTATAAACTACTGATACATTAACTAATCTCGAATGAAAACTTCAGCAGTGTGTTCGTTGTAAAGAGTCCTGTATTGACATGGATGTGGACTTAATTGTGAGCAAGAGTGTATATAGGCGCCACCATAACTGGCAGAAGAAAGTGTGTCACGTTCAAATGCTTTTAAATCACCCTCTTATTTTTTACCGATTGCTTCAAACTTCTGTGATAATGTAAACACTTGACCGATGTGACCTGTAAAAGGATTATTGATATCTTAGACACTGTTGCCATGGGCAATGCATCAAAACATTAATATTCCTTTTTTTTTCAGCTGTTTTCATGCTTTTTTAATGCTTTTCGGCAATTTTGGGCGTTCTTAACGTGCACTCGAAACTCTTTTGAAACTTTGCACACGGGGACAAAACCCGCGGCCATCTGGGCCAGGCTCTGAGCTTGGTCCAGGCTGTGGCAGGGGGAGGCTCGACGCGCCCCCTTGAAGATGATTTTTTAAACGGGTCCGACAATTTGGTCCATATATCCAACACGCCTTTAACCCGATTTGCTTCAAACTAGATGGTATAATGTAGGGACACATGCCAGACGTGTCAGACCTGTGAAAGTATTGTTGATATCTTCGATGCTGTTGCCGTGGACAAGCATCAAACTTTAATATTCTTTTTGGATACTTTTGAGATTCTTAGCCGCACTTTTGGGGCCGTTAACTATGCTCAAACAACTCTTGACATTTTGCACACGGGTCAGAAACTCGGCCATCTAGGGCCGGGCTGAAGCTGGTTACCCGGGCGTGGCAGGGGGGTCGACAGCGCCCCCTGAACGGGGTCCGAAAACTGGTCCATAAATCAAACAGGGGACTTTACCCGATTTTGCTTCAATTTGATGTGTATAATGTTAGATCCACACGCAGATGTAGACCAGTGAAAGGATTGCTTGATATCTTAGATGTGTTTTGCCGTGAACAATGCACATACTTGATATTCTTTTTGGTTATTTTGAGACTCTCAGCGCACCTTTGGGGCCCTTACACATGCTCAAAAACTCTTGATCTATGCACAACGGGTCAGAACCCGCGCATCAGGGACCGTGCTGAACGATGGTACCCGGGGCGTGGCGAGGGGGGCTGACAGCGCCCCCTGGAACGGGGCGTCCGAAAACTTGGTCCATAAATTCAAACACGCTTGCATGTAATAATATGAAACTTCTGGTTACACATATAGATCTAATCGATTATATATCCTTTGTACTTTTACTTTTTACCCCCAGCCAACAGGGAGTCGGCTATTATGGTTGTTTGAAAGCGTATGCCCCTGGAATGTCGATTTAATACTCCTAGAGAAGGAATTCAACCAATCGCCACGAAATCAGTCAGCATGAAGTCATGGAACATTGAGGATGAATGAAATTGCAGGGGGGGGATTTTGATTATCTCGAACGGTTTGGCCGTGGCGAGGGAAACGAATTTGTGGCGAATTATGGAAACAGGAAGTGTGTTATAACTTCTGCATACATTAATGATCTTGATGAAGCTTCAGCAGTGTGTATCGCTGTAAGAGTCCGATCACATGATGTGACTATTGTGAGGTCAAAGTTATAGCGCCACAACTTGCGAGCAGGAAGTGTGTCACTTCCTAAAGGTTTGAAATCCCCTCTTATTTTTACCCGATTTGCTTCAAACTTATCTTTTATATGTAAATACACGGCAGATGAAGACCTGTGAAGGGAAAATTCTTGATATTCTTGAAACTGTTGCTGTGGAATCCATCAAACTTTAATATTCTTTTTGGATGCTTTTGAGACTCTTAGCATGCCTGAAAATTGCCTTTTAAAAATTTCCATGAAACTCGACAGACAGTCATATTTATTATCCAGGTGACATGTGCATTTGTTTCAGAAATGGGCGTGGTGCAGGGACTCAGTAGCGCCACCTTTTGACAAAAAGGGGCGGGTTAGTTTTCATCTAGAGTTACAAAAATCTGTATTTATATAGTTCTCCTTTCCCGCCCGACAAAATTTTATTTACAGTCATTAGCAATAAACCAAGAGGAAGTCAGATATTTTGGTTTGAATTGGTTTATTTTTTCTCTGAGCCTACGTCCTTGATGCTCTTCTGTGTGTTTGTCTCGTGAGTGTGGGGAGGGGGAGGGGAGTGGGCTATGTGCTGCTTCTGTGTGTGTGTGCTGTGAGTGTGGGGAGGGGAGGGGGTTGAGGGTTGAACTTTCCAAAAACTTTCAAAAAAGGAAATAATGTCTTAAGCCTTGTATTTTTAAATACGTTTTTTAATAAAGTAAAGCATATAACAGACATGCGCATTTAATTTTTTTTAATAAAACATTGTTTTTTATGTTTTCAAACCATTTGAATTTTTGAGGACTTTTGAAAAAGTCCTCTTAAACACCCATAAGTTGTAAATACCATGGTTTTAATACACTCATTATACAAATTTGTGTCCTCATAATCAATAAAAAACCCACACAAACCAACCCACCACACATAAAAAAACACAAAACACACCACACACACCCCCAAACACACACACCACACACACACACACACCACCCAAAACACACACACCCCACACCCCCACCCCACCACACCAAATTGACGTGGGTGGGGAATGGTATATTTAAAAGTGCATAAATTTTTAATATTCTGCAAGGCACACCCCCAGTTCCCGTCTTATTTAATGTATGCTTCATCTTTCATTTTAATTTGTAAAATTTGATTTAATAAATTCAATTTTTTTAGAATATAAGATACTATTGGCTGTTACCCTAGGTAGGGCTGATCAAATTACATCATTTACATTGAAATATAACAATGCATTAAAAGATGTTATGAGATTGTTTTAATATGAGTCAATTAAAAAATCGTTGGAAAGAATGATACTTTTAAACATAACACTGAACCGTCATAGGTGTCGCCAGGCTACTCGTCTTAATGAGCGAGTCATTGATTCATTCGTTCAAACGATTCGTTCGAACGACTGAGACATTCATGAAATGAGACAGGTATGGATTGGTCATTGAATCTAGGGTTTGCGATGTCTACAATTTGGCATCAGACGATGTGTACAGTGAAACATCGCGTATGGACGATGATTTCGGGAGGGAGGGCGGGGGCTAACGTTTTTAATTTTCACTTAAGCAATAAGCCCCGCAAAGCCTTGTTTTACAGTGGATTTAGAACAGTAAGGGGCGTAGGCACAACGCGGAGTATTTTTCTCTACATTCATCAGCCATTTTGATTTCGGCACGCTCTGAGTCTGCAGCAGCTGACCACTAGGAGCGAATGTACATGATGTACAATGTTACACGTGAAGAGCACCCAGATCCAGACTGTGCTTTCGCGCTGTGGCTGGCGCTGAGCCAGAGACAGACGCGTTCAGTGCTTGTCATATTATATCACAATATTCAGTGTTTTTAACCAATAATGTTTATTTTAGGTTTCAGACATTTAAATGCATATAATTTATAGCAAAACAATAAAATTTATAGTTTGTAAAATACACAATTTGGTGTTATGGAAGCAGCATAACAACCCATTCAAATTTTATTTGCCGACGGATTTATTCATATCAGACCCCACAGTGTAAGGAACTATAAAGTTAACTCTATTCTTCTCCCAGTTCACCGGCCATGTATTTCGGGAGAAGAGAAAACTGTTTTTTAAACGACAAAACAAACTCACTTACACACATTGAGAATCAGAATAGAAGATAGTTGATGACATGGTAAACCAGGTTTGTTAATATTTATAAAATAAAAGCGCTAACGTTAATGTCATTCAGCGCTATTTTGGCTGTGGTGAATCTAGTGCCAAGCATGACGCGTCACCATGGAAACATGGGGGGGGGGGGGGTCGCGATGCTGGGCTTTAACTATGATATCGTCTATCGGCAAGAAGTCGCAATGGTTCTCTGAGATCTGTTTGTTTACTAGTTTTTCGCTGATTAAACAGAAAACCGTCAATATTGCATCTAAATGTAAGTGACTTGACGTGTGTGTGTGTGGTGGTGTGTGTGTAGGTGTGTGGGGTGTGTGTTGTGTGTGAGGGAGAGAGTGTGTCTGTTACAGTGAAAAAAGTTTAACCCTTTAAGGCAGTGGATCTCAATCCTGGTCCTAGGGAGCCACTGCTCTGCATATTTTTGTATGTCTCCCTCATTTAACACACCTGATTAGATCATCAGCTCGTTAGGAAAGAGCTTTATTAACTGAAGTGGGTGTGTCAGATAAAGGAGACATATAAAATGTGGCAGAGCGTGGCACCCATAGGACCAAGATTGAGAACCACTGCTTTAAGGCCTTGTTTTTTTGGATATATCTTCTTTTTTTTTTATGTGCTTACAACCCATATATTTTAAATGTATTGTTTGCTTTAAATTAAATTAAGATTGTATGTTTGGTAATTGAACCTAAATAAATTTAAAATTAATGTGCTATATTTCAGATCAATATAATTGTTTTTCTTTCATTTTAATCAACACTAACTTTATTCTCTATCTGTATTATAAATAACTTATTTCTGCATAAATTAAAAAATCCCAATAATCCAGACCAACCAGAGCGCACTAATTCTACAACATCATCAGTGCTGAAGCGGAATACCAGAGCGGTTCGGCAGATAGCGAGCAGATATTTTGTGTCACGTCGTGCACAATAACGCTA
Source organism: Chrosomus eos (assembly GCA_036326025.1). Taxonomy (NCBI): domain Eukaryota; kingdom Metazoa; phylum Chordata; class Actinopteri; order Cypriniformes; family Leuciscidae; genus Chrosomus; species Chrosomus eos. The sequence continues at coordinate 5,901 of JAZAVI010002268.1, read as the reverse complement.
AAGGCACCAGGTGGCGGTGCCACTGGCTTTATATATATATATATATATATATATATATATATTATAATATATAATATATATATATATATATATATATATATATATAAATATAGTGCGAGCAGCGATGAAGGGCCAAAGCCGCGGTACCGCCCACCCTGGTGCACCAGGGTTGCGGTGCCACCGGCTTGGGCCCGTAATCGCTGCTCGCAGCTATTATTTTATTATTATTTTATTATTTATCTAATAATAATTTTTTTTAATATTTTTTTACTACCTTTTGGACACTTTTGGAGGCCTTAACATGCTCAAAAACTCCTGAAACTTTGCACACATGTCAGAACCCGCGGCCATCAGGGCCGGGCTGAAGATGGTACCGGGCGTGGCAGGGGGCTCGACAGCGCCCCCTGGAACGGGGTCCGAAAACATGGTCCATAAATCAAACACGCTTGCATGTAATAATATGAAACTCGGTACAATGTAGATCTCATCGTTTCATATATACTTCGCACTCTAACTTTTTACCCCAGCCCAACAGGAAGTCGGCTATTTAGGCTTGTTTGGAAAACGCATGCAAAAGGAATGTGAAACACTCCTCCTAGAGAATTCAAACAACACGGCACGAAACTCGGTGCAGCGTGAAGTCAAGACATTGAGGATGAAAGTTTGCGAGGGGATTTTTGATATCTCGAACGGTTTGGCCGTGGCGAGGAAACGAAATTATGGCGAGAAACGTGAAACAGGAAGTGTGTCATAACTACTGCATACATTAACTAATCTTGATGAAACTTCAGCAGTGTGTTCGTTGTTAAGAGCCCGATCACATGGATGTGACTATTGTGAGTCAAAGTTATAGCGCCACCAACTGGCAGCAGGAAGTGTGTCACTTTCAAAATGCTTTTAAATCACCCTCTTATTTTTACCCGATTTGCTTCAAACTTCATGTGCATAATGTAGACACATGCCAGATGTAGACCTGTGAAAGGATTATTGATATCTTAGACACTGTTGCCATGGCAATGCATCAAACATTAATATTCCTTTTTTTAAGCTTTTTCATGCTTTTTTATGCTTTCGGGGCACTTTTGGGGTTCTTAACGTGCTCGAAAACTCTTGAAACTTTGCACACAGGACAAAACCCGGCGGCATCAGGGCCAGGCTGAAGCTGGTACCCGGCGTGGCAGGGGGGCTCGACAGCGCCCCTTGAACGGGTCCGACAATTTGGTCCATATATCCAACACGCTTTACCCTATTTGCTTCAAACTTGATGTGTATAATGTAGACACAAGCCAGATGTAGACCTGTGAAAGGATTGTTGATATCTTAGATGCTGTTGCCGTGACAACGCATCAAACTTTAATATTCTTTTTGGATACTTTTGAGATTCTTAGCGCACTTTTGGGGCCCTTAACATGCTCAAAAACTCTTGAAACTTTGCACACGGGTCAGAAACCGCGGCCATCAGGGCCGGGCTGAAGCTGGTACCCGGGCGTGGCAGGGGGGCTCGACAGCGCCCCCTGGAACGGGGTCCGAAAACTTGGTCCATAAATCAAACAGGCTTTACCCGATTTGCTTCAAACTTGATGTGTATAATGTAGACACATGCCAGATGTAGACCTGTGAAAGGATTGTTGATATCTTAGATGCTGTTGCCGTGACAACGCATCAAACTTTAATATTCTTTTTGGATACTTTTGAGATTCTTAGCACACTTTTGGGGCCCTTAACATGCTCAAAAACTCTTGAAACTTTGCACACGGGTCAGAAACCGCGGCCATCAGGGCCGGGCTGAAGCTGGTACCCGGGCGTGGCAGGGGGGCTCGACAGCGCCCCCTGGAACGGGGTCCGAAAACTTGGTCCATAAATCAAACACGCTTGCATGTAATAATATGAAACTTGGTACACATATAGATCTCATCGATTCATATATCCTTTGTACTTTTACTTTTTACCCCAGCCCAACAGGAAGTCGGCTATTATGGTTTGTTTGAAAGCGTATGCCCCTGGAATTCGATATATACTCCTAGAGAATTCAACCAATCGCCACGAAACTCAGTCAGCATGAAGTCAAGACATTGAGGATGAAAAATTGCCAGGGGATTTTTGATATCTCGAACGGTTTGGCCGTGGCGAGGAAACGAATTTATGGCGAATAATGGAAACAGGAAGTGTGTTATAACTTCTGCATACATTAACTGATCTTGATGAAACTTCAGCAGTGTGTTCGCTGTAAGAGTCCGATCACATGGATGTGACTATTGTGAGTCAAAGTTATAGCGCCACCAACTGGCAGCAGGAAGTGTGTCACTTCCTAAAGGCTTTGAAATCACCCTCTTATTTTTACCCGATTTGCTTCAAACTTCATCTGTATAATGTAAATACACTGCAGATGAAGACCTGTGAAGGGATTCTTGATATCTTTGAAACTGTTGCTGTGGCAACGCATCAAACTTTAATATTCTTGTTTGATGCTTTTGATGCTCTGAGTCAATATGGCAAGCCGTTTTAACATTTAATCATTTTAACCTAGTAGTCTCTTTTTTCATGCTACTAGTACTTATTTTTTAGATACTAGTATCTATTCCATTAAGTAATAGTACTTATTCATTAGCGACTAGTGCTTATTCTTTAGTACTAGTGCCTATTCTTTAGATAGTAGTGCTTATTCTTTAGATATTCTTTTGAATACGTATTAGTAGCTAATGAATAAGTACTGGTATCTATTTAATAGGTACTAGTATGTAATGACTTAGAACTAGTATTTATTGAATAAATACTAGTATCTATTAATAGGTGCTATTTATCTAAAATGTCATTTTCTCTCTCTCTCTCTCTCTGAGCCAATATGGCAAGCCGTTTTAACATTTAATCATTTTAACATACTAGTCTCTATTTTCATGCTACTAGTACTTATTTTTTAGATATTAGTATCTATTCCATTAAGTACTAGTACTTATTCATTAGCGACTAATGCTTATTCTGTTTAGAATATTCAAAGTGCTTATTCAATTTGTATGCTTATTTATATTTTCAGAGCAGAAAATCCGATTTTTCTGCTTATTCAATATTGCATCTAAAATGTGACTTGACGTGTTGTTGTGTGTGTGTGTGTGTGTGTTGTGTGTGTGTGTGTGTGTGTGTGGTGTGTGTGTGTTGGTGTGTGTGTGTGTGTGTTGTGGTGTTGTGTGTGTGTTGTGTGTGTGTGTGTGTGTGTGAGAGAGAGATTGTGTCTGTTACAGTGACAAGAGTTTTTAAGCCTTGTCTTTTTGGATATATATATATATTTTTTATATAAAAAAAAATGTGCATACAACCCATGTATTTCAAATGTATTGTTTGCTTTAAATTAAATTAAGATTGTATGTTTGGTAATTGAACCTAAATAAATGTAAAATGAATGTGCTATATTTCAGATCAATATATTTGTTTTCCTTCATTTTAATCAACACTAACTTTATTCTCATCTGAATTATAAATAACTTATTTCTGTATAAAATAAAAAATCCCGAATAATCCAGACCAACCAGAGCACACTATTTCTACAACATCATCAGTGCTGAAGCGGGACTACCAGAGCCGTTCGGCAGATAGCGAGCAGATATTTTTGTGTCACGTCGTGCACAATAACCCTAAAGGCACCAGGGTGGCGATGCCACCGGCTTTATTATATATAATATTATATATATATATATATAATATATAATATATATATATATATATATATAATATATTTAATTAATATGCTGCGAGCAGCGATGAAGGGCCAAAGCCGGCGGTACCGCCACCCTGGTGCACCAGGGTTGCGGTGCCACCGGCTTGGGCCCGTAATCGCTGCTCGCAGCTATATATTTATTATTATTTATTCTTCTAATTATTTTTTTACTACCTTTTGGACACTTTTGGAGGCCTTAACATGCTCAAAAACTCCTGAAACTTTGCACACATGTCAGAACCCGGCGGCCATCAGGGCCGGGCTGAAGATGGTACCCGGGCGTGGCAGGGGGGCTCGACAGCGCCCCCTGGAACGGGTGTCCGAAAACATGGTCCATAAATCAAACACGCTTGCATGTAATAATATGAAACTCGGTACACATGTAGATCTCATCGTTTCATATATACTTCGCACTCTAACTTTTTACCCCAGCCCAACAGGAAGTCGGCTATTTAGGCTTGTTTGGAAAACGCATGCAAAGGAATGTGAAACACTCCTCCTAGAGAATTCAAACACACGGCACGAAACTCGGTCAGCGTGAAGTCAAGACATTGAGGATGAAGTTTGCGAGGGGATTTTTGATATCTCGAACGGTTTGGCCGTGGCGAGGAAACGAAATTATGGCGAGAAACGTGAAACAGGAAGTGTGTCATAAACTACTGCATACATTAACTAATCTTGATGAAACTTCAGCAGTGTGTTCGTTGTAAGAGCCCGATCACATGGATGTGACTATTGTGAGTCAAAGTTATAGCGCCACCAACTGGCAGCAGGAAGTGTGTCACTTTCAAAATGCTTTTAAAATCACCCTCTTATTTTTACCCGATTTTGCTTCAAACTTCATGTGCATAATGTAGACACATGCCAGATGTAGACCTGTGAACAAGGATTATTGATATCTTAGACACTGTTGCCATGGCAATGCATCAAACATTAAATTCCTTTTTTAAGCTTTTTCATGCTTTTTTATGCTTCTCGGGCACTTTTGGGGTTCTTAACGTGCTCGAAAACTCTTGAAACTTTGCACACAGGACAAAACCCGCGGCCATCAGGCCAGGCTGAAGCTGGTACCCGGCGTGGCAGGGGGGCTCGACAGCGCCCCCTTGAACGGGTCCGACAATTGGTCCATATATCCAACACGCTTTACCCTATTTGCTTCAAACTTGATGTGTATAATGTAGAACAAGCAGATGTAGACCTGTGAAAGGATTGTTGATATCTTAGATGCTGTTGCGTGACAACGCATCAAACTTTAATATTCTTTTTGGATACTTTTGAGATTCTTAGCGCACTTTTGGGGCCCTTAACATGCTCAAAAACTCTTGAAACTTTGCACACGGGTCAGAAACCGCGGCCATCAGGGCCGGGCTGAAGCTGGTACCCGGGCGTGGCAGGGGGGCTCGACAGCGCCCCCTGGAACGGGGTCCGAAAACTTGGTCCATAAATCAAACAGGCTTTACCCGATTTGCTTCAAACTTGATGTGTATAATGTAGACACATGCCAGATGTAGACCTGTGAAAGGATTGTTGATATCTTAGATGCTGTTGCCGTGACAACGCATCAAACTTTAATATTCTTTTTGGATACTTTTGAGATTCTTAGCACACTTTTGGGGCCCTTAACATGCTCAAAAACTCTTGAAACTTTGCACACGGGTCAGAAAACCGCGGCCATCAGGGCCGGGCTGAAGCTGGTACCCGGGCGTGGCAGGGGGCTCGACAGCGCCCCCTGGAACGGGGTCCGAAAACTTGGTCCATAAATCAAACACGCTTGCATGTAATAATATGAAACTTGGTACACATATAGATCTCATCGATTCATATATCCTTTGTACTTTTACTTTTTACCCCAGCCCAACAGGAAGTCGGCTATTATGGTTTGTTTGAAAGCGTATGCCCCTGGAATTCGATATACTACTCCTAGAGAATTCAACCAATCGCCACGAAACTCAGTCAGCATGAAGTCAAGACATTGAGGATGAAAAATTGCCAGGGGATTTTTGATATCTCGAACGGTTTTGGCCGTGGCGAGGAAACGAATTTATGGCGAATAATGGAAACAGGAAGTGTGTTATAACTTCTGCATACATTAATGATCTTGATGAAACTTCAGCAGTGTGTTCGCTGTAAGAGTCCGATCACATGGATGGACTATTGTGAGTCAAAGTTATAGCGCCACAACTGGCAGCAGG
>JAZAVI010002267.1:0-24991 GCA_036326025.1 Chrosomus eos | reverse complement strand
TAGAACAGAATATGTGAAACATTTGTATCTACTGTATTTTGTCATATAATAATAAAAAAATAAAATAATAAAAAGTTACTAATGAGGGAGATTGGGATTCCGCTGTGTGGAGTTGTTCCGTTTTGTGATTATCTATCGTCTGCTATAGGTAAATGGTTGACGAAACATTGATTAAAATTAAGATACAATTAATACAAAACGAAATTCCATGTAAAGAAAGGTTTTGTGCTTTCTGTTTGATGTCTCTGTGAAAGTTTTAAAGCATCGAGTGCCGCTTTCAGAGCGTTCACGTCCGTAACATTGGTTTTTCCTCATAAATGCGAAGACGAAAAATAAAATAAAATAAAATAAATATTTTATGCTCTGTGGAGACCGAGAGCCAACCCTTCTTCATCCTATTACTTTGGTTTGCGCAGTGTAATTCACAGAATCACTAAACAATATTTTGCCACCAAAGTTAAATATTGTTTTGTGTCACACATGTTTATTTCCCTCATATTAAATATAAAACGCATATGTACATATGGTAAACTCATGAACAGTGATGTTTGCAAGTTCCAGTGATGTCTTCAAGCCATTGGGCCCTATCATACACCCGATGCAAGGCAGCACCAGACACGACGCAAGTGTTTTTTTGCTAGTTTCAGCCCAACGCAGTTATCATTTTCACATCCTGCGCCACATTGTTCAAATAGGAAATGCATTTTTGCCTATTGGGTCTGAAAACTAGGTGTGTTCAGGAGCATTGTTGGCGCATTGCTATTTTGAGGAACTGAAATAGACTGAGCCATTGACCAACTGAAATCTGGTCTAAAGTCAATAGCGATGTATAGTGTTGTCAAAAAACTCGGTACTTCGGTACCAAGTCGGTACTAAAAAAAAAAACGGTTACGGTACCAGCTTTTCTAGGTACCGAGTACCTAGTTAATCCGGTTCTTGATGCGCTGTCACAGTTGCGTCCTCTTCATAAAAACGGCGACCAGCGGCGCTGCTAATGTGCCGGCTCTGAATCCACTTGTTGACACGAAAGGAGGAAAGAGCCACATATAGAAATATTTTCAATTAGGCTAATGTCACGTTGCCATAAAGGGCCGATCGCACGTACACATAGCGCGTTTTTTGCGCGTGCAAATTTCAAATGTAGGTGCGCGGCAAGCGCGCTACTAATAGAAGCGACGTGCGAGCTTGTTTTTCCATGTGCGCCACTGTTCACGGTTGCATAGCGGAGACACGCGAGAGCGAGCGCTTGTGGAAAGAAGGAGAAAGCGGTGCGAACTGCACTCTCCGTGATGACGAGGAAGTATCAGCAAAGAATTATTTGCCTTTGCTTTAGAAATCAGCTACAGGGTTCTCAAGTTTTGAAGACAGGCAAGAGTGACATTTTTGGCAGTTTGGATGAAATAAAAGTAGGCTACAGTCAAGTCAAACAAACATGTTTTATCTCCTGTATAGTTTGGTAACACAACAATAAGATAACATTCATTAACATTAATGCATTATCTAATATCAACACATTGAGTGAACAATATATTTTTACAACATTAATTAGGCTAATGTTTGTGAATGTTATTTAATACAAACACTTGATTGTTCATATTTTTTCACTTCAATCATTGTGCATTAAATAATGTTAACAAATAAAACTTTTGATTTTAAAAATGTATTAGTACATTTTTAAATGAACCCCAAGGAGAATAATTGCTACAGTATATAACTACTATTGTTGATTTTTAGGTAATTTTATCTAATGTTATCTAACAAATAGAATATTCTTATTGTAAAGTGTTTTTAATACTAAAGTTTCCATCTTTGTAACTGTGATATACACTTTAATATATGTACATTTAATCAAAATAAAGCTTTGGTACCGAAATTGGTACCGAGAACCGTGGATTTTCACTGGTATTGGTACCGAATACTGAAATGTTGGTACCGTGACAACACTAGCGATGTATTATATTTGTTATTTTAACTGGCTTTTAAAGGGAATGGGAGATGAGACTCTGATTGTTTTATTGCACGTTACGCCCTTATTCATTAAGAGAATAGGAACAACCCTGTTAGACCATGCACTGGGCGTGCCGATAATTTTTCCCGTTGTTAAACTAGGAAAAGTGGATTCAGACACGCCCTAAGTGCACTGCCGAGCCTGAGTCTTCAGAAAAGATGGCGCGCCTAAGTCAGCTGCGGAAGATGCGCCCTAAACTGCCGGCTCCGCCCTGCCCCCTTCAACTGGCGACTCCGCCCTGCCCCCCTGAACTGCCGGCTCCACACTGCCCCCTTCAACTGCCGACTCCGCCCTGCCCCCCTAAACTGCTGGCTCCATCCTGCCCCCTGAACTGCCGGCTCCACCTGCCCCCCTGAACTGCTGGCTCCATCCTGCCCCCCTGAACTGCCGGCTCCACCTGCCCCCCTGAACTGCTGGCTTCACCCTGCCCCCTAAACTGCTGGCTCCATCCTGCCCCCCTGAACTGCCGGCTCCACCCTGCCCCCCTGAACTGCCGGCTCCACACTGCCCCCTTCAACTGCCGACTCCGCCCTGCCCCCCTAAACTGCTGGCTCCATCCTGCCCCCCTGAACTGCCGGCTCCACCCTGCCCCCCTGAACTGCCGGCTCCACCCTGCCCCCCTGAACTGCTGGCTTCAGATCCTGTTAGTTCTCTGGGATTCGTTCGTCTCCATGACGCTCCGCCGGAAGCTGGCTATAAAAGGCGAAGCCAGCTGTCTTCAAGGAGGGCGAGGGCTTTGGTTGGGCTTTGTCTGTATGTGCGCATGCATGCCTCATAGAGGTTCATTATCTAGCCCATGCTAGACCTGTGTCCCTCATTTGTTGTTAATTTGTTTCTTTAGTTTTCTAACTGTTGTTTAGTTTATTTGATCAGTTTTGACCTCGTATCCTCGTGCTCATTTATGAAGAGCAAGCTATAATGTCACGTGACACATCATGCCACATGTAGCGTATGTAATGTATTATACCATGGTCTGGGTGAATACTCGATTCTGATTGGCTGCAGGGTGTCCGTTAAAAAGTGATAGAGGACACCTAGTAAAGTAGTTCTGGTGAAACTGCCTGTTTACCATTCGAAATTAATAAATAAATGCGGTGCCTACAACAGCTGTGAGTAACCATAGCAACAGGCAGTCAAAGTATCCGTTAACAATTTGCTCAGCCCGTTCTCACCCCAAGGCGTCATCTAACTGACGCCTTGGGAATCATTTTGACCATGCTTCAATATCCGACGCTTTAGGCACCGCTGCGCGTCGGCCGGTTTACACCTCGCCGTCGTCCATTAAAACCTGACAACGAACACCTCGTCGGGCATTAACCCTTACATAGTTCACTAGTTTAGTGAGTGCTGCCTTGAGTTGTAATTTTTGTTTGTTAGTTAGCGGAGGTAAGTTAAGGGGTGCTTTGGCACGCTGAAGATGTTTCTTTGATTTTTCTTTTGATTTAGCGAGGTTAGATTTCATGGTTATAGTTAGAGGTGTTTTGTTTTATTTAGTTCTTTGATTTTGACAACACTCGTGCTCTTCATTTTTATTTGGTGAATTTCATATAATTTTTCTTTATTTTGGTTTAACTATTTATATTTGGAATCCTTTAAAGTTCATTTTCCTATTGTGTGTATGGGCTAGGAAGAATAAATCAATGTTCATACTCCAATTTCCTCTGGTTTACTATTATTATTATCACTGTTTGCATTGTACTTTCTAGAGATCTTCAGTGACAAAATAAATATTACTCCCTTAAAGTCCTTAGACAATATTAAATCATCTTGGGTCGTAACACCAATTTATACTTCTGCGTAGGGTCCGCGCAATAGGTACGACGTAGCATACGCACAGACGTGTACCATACGCCATACCCTTCACCGTACCCTGACGCGCACCTCCTCAAAAATGTAACCACATGTGACGACGCAGACCGCAAGATCTGTGATTGGTCGGCTTGGTAGCATCACGTTACCTCCTACGCATTTCCACCATGTTCTTCTGCACCGCCTGCCATTTATAAATTCAGAAGTTCAGTGAAAGTTCAGTGAAGAAACATGGAAAGGGACCAAGTGACCGAGCGATTGGTTGAAGAGGTGCTGAAATCTTTTAGTTGCTATTGCTTGTAGTTGCCTAAACTCAAAACAGCCAATCAAATGCACTGGGCGTTTGCCAATATTAAAGGTGCTATGTGTAACATTTCTTCTAAAACAAATCTTTTTTTTATTGCCTGTGTGTGAAGGGTTTGTAATCACACAGTACAATGATCCACTTATCGGGTTTTGATATTACCTCTGAAGGCCAATATTCCTACAGTTAGTCCAAAATGCAGCCGCTAGAGTTCTTACTAGATCAAGAAAATATGATCATATAACACCAATTTTATCATCTCTACACTGGTTACCTATTAAGTTCCGTATCAATTACAAAGTATTACTATTGACTTATAAAGCTCTAAATGGTTTAGCTCCTGTGTATTTAACAGACCTTCTATCGCCCTACAATCCATCGCGCTCTTTAAGATCACAAAATTCGAGGCTTCTGGTCGTTCCTAGGATATCTAAGTCTACTAAAGGAGGGAGGGCGTTCTCACATTTATCTCCTAAACTCTGGAATAGCCTTCCTGATATTGTTCGAGACTCAGACTCGCTGTCCCAGTTTAAAACTAGATTAAAGACGCATCTCTTTAACCAAGCATTCACTTAATGCTTTCCTTTTATACTACTTCTGAATCAGTTCGAATGGATTAATATTATGAATTGCTATGCTATGCTAATTGCTATGCTAATTATTTCCCATCTGTCTTTCTGCTGTTATCTCGGGACGCTAGTCCCGAGGTAAATAGCGTTCGTCAGCTCCAGTTTGTATCCAGCCTCTCACGAAGACTTCAGATGCCCCAACACCTGTGATGAGATGACTAAACGCCTGTGGAGAGACGACTCGACGCCTGTGGAGAGACGACTCGACGCCTGTGAAGAGACGACTAAACACCGGCGATATGTTATGCCTAAATTTATACATGATTAACTAACTGTATTTTTCTTTGTACATTTCTGAAATGCACTTTCTGTAAAGCTGCTTTGAGACAATGTGTATTGTGAAAAGCGCTATACAAATAAACTTGAATTGAATTGAATTGAATATTCATATTTATATGCGAAGTCTCCGGGTCGGATTTACCGCGAAATTCACCGGAAGTGACGTGCATGCACACTCCCGAGACCCTCTCCTTGTATACAGTCTATGCGACCGACGGAACTTCAGCTAACAACATGGAGTCTGATAAAACCACAAAACGACCTGCCTCCAGCACAACACAGACTCCAACACAAACTCCAAAATAATATAAAAAACAAAAAAAAGTTTTATCTGCTGAAGCTCGTCGGGCCAACTTGATTCGGATCGACTCAGGACGAAAACACAGATCAACATCGGCAGAGCTTTTGAATTGTGGAAAGACCTCCGCTTTGTTTTAGGTATAAAAACAGATCCTGAGTTGGCTTTCCTCCTTTTGGACAGGTAAGCTAACATTACTTCAAAGCATGTAAAATATAGTGTGATTTTGTGCTTTAGTTGGCTCAAGATAGCATTAGTTCGCCGGCTAACGCCGACCAGTTGCTAACGTTATCTGATGTGAAATACTACAGTTGTAACGTTATGGCTTTCCACATTACATAACCAGTAATACATGCTTTCAGTTAGTAGAGGTTCATAATTGTCTGAATCGGAATTCTGAAATGAAACCAATGCAACGTCTATTTATATTCTGATAAATTACAAGTTTTCAGATATGATAAAATAAATATTAGTAAACTCTAATGAAATAGCAAGGTAAACTACATAAGACATGAAATGAATACAAAAGACTGTTCCAGGATAAGAAAAGGTGCTTTAGGATGTAACTTATTTTATGTACTAGATCTACTGTCTAACGTTACTCATCCCACTACTAGCATTGTTTATAATAAACATTTCCAGACACGTTCAGTACAGTAATGCTACTTCCTACTGTCTTACTGTTACACTGACATTGTTCAGTCTAGTTCACCGTTTTCGTTATCATATTATACATTCACCTATGTTGACATTGCTGATTGTGAAAAAAGATACACGAATAGTTAGTGAAATGCCTTATGCTATATAACATCACATGTCGGCTAAATGCAGTCAATGTAACGTTATCATGGTACGAGCATGGAGCATTAGTTCAACGTCAAGCTGATAAAAGTAGCCTATTATTGTAAAGTTGCAGTGGGAGTTTACATCAGTTTCCAGCATGTTGTGTGATGCTTTCTCCGTTGCGTTGAAAGTCTCCGTGTGGCCGGTAGTGAGTGCTCGCTCTTGAGATCAACCACGCACACGAGCACGAGCGCTCTTGTTGCAATCTGAAACATCACCGCTAGTGGCCGCTAAAAATTACACAGAGCATCTTTAATATTTCATTACAAAAAATCAGGAAATATTGATAGAAAAAAAAATTACTTTTAGACTTAGAAGTTTTACCAATCACCACAACATGATTTCGTTTTATTTAAAAATATTCAGAATTACACAAAGACAAAAATTCCAAAGGCAAAAATAACAAACACATAAACATCTACACCCGAAATGTGGCCCCGAAAAAAACACTATGGGCTGTTATTCTACTACAGCTAATTCCCTTATAAGGTCAAACTGTGGACTTATCCTAGTCCTTCATTAACAAAGGCTTGCACTCGAAACATATCGAGTCCACATACACCCACACACATGACACCTCTAACAATCACCCTTAAGTTCATATTTAGGCTTTAACTAATTTAAAATGTCCTGCAAATTCAACAGATCCTCCTTTGAGCAGTTTATTTCAGTTTGCAATGTGTATTATTTTCCTATTTAATCGTTCAATTTGTTCGATCATTTTTATTAACTGCTGTGCACGATGAATCAATCCATTTCGATGGAGTCAAGCCTTAGTGGAAGATCTTCGCCAGTGCATTTCTCTCCTTCTTCTCTGTCTTGCGAGCTCTCTTTTGTTGTCCCTCCGGAGGTGTTCAACTATAAGATCATCCATAAACATTTCAACCTTGTCTGTTACATTAACATTTCTTATTTCTGGGTCATCTCCATCCGTTACATTCAAAGCATGCAGATAGTCTTTAATATGTACAATTTCTTCAGAAGAAGATTTTTTTTCTGGGAATTTATTAGATTATCAGAAGAGTTCATAATCATTTGATCTCCAATATTTATTACAACTTCAAAACAGAAACAGAAATTCACAGTCATTATAAGCGCATTATAAATGACATTTTTTAATATAGCTCTGATTGTATTAGACTGAAAGAAGATGCAGTCATACACACCTAGGATGTCTTGATGTTGACTAAATCATGGGCTAATTTTACTTTTTGGGTGAACAATCCCTTTAAAATGCTTTCTCAGTGGATCTGCCAGCGCTGTGTAGTAATGTTGTGATCGAGGTCGGCCCACGAGTAAACCCTGTCTAGTATTGCTCCGAGCTGATAAACTGTTAAACGAGTAGCAGGGTTTCATTCTGCTTTCGTTTGCCGTGTGATGTTTCTCATATGCGGCAGAAATGGCAACTCTCTCTTTAAAAAGGGCGCAAAATGTGACCATTTACTCGCAGTCTAGAGCCCTGTATAGTGCTGTGTTTCTGCTTTACATGAGCGCCACCTACTGTCAGAGAGAGAATTTGTGGGTATTTTGCATTAATCTGAACTGAAAAATTAGACATTCCTGTAGGTTGAACGTGAGTTAATAGATATCAATCAATCAACAAAGTGTCCTGTGCTCACCACACACCGGCTATAGGGGGGAGGAGAGATTTGGCTATAGAGTGATGTGTGTCTAACTTACACAGAAGAGACTTTGATGCTCAGCACATGAAAATAAACTACTTACCGTGATCTCAGACTGTGTTTAAGTGGTTTCTCCACTGTGTGGATCTTCATGTGTAGCTTCAGGCTAGTTTTAATAGAGAAACTCTTTCCGCACTGATCACACGTGTGCGGCTTCTCTCCAGTGTGGATCCTCTGATGTGTTTTCAGATGTGATGACTGACTGAATCTCTTGTCACAGTGTGAACACTTGTAACGTTTTTCTCCAGTGTGGATCCTCTCATGTGCTTTCAGATGTGATGAATGACTGAATCTCTTGTCACAGTGTGAACACTTGTAAGGTTTATCTCCAGTGTGGATCATCTCATGTGCTTTCAGAGATGATGAATGACTGAATCTCTCTTCACAGTGTGAACACTTGTAAGGTTTTTCTCCAGTGTGCATCCTCTCGTGTGTTTTCAGATATGATGAGTGACTAAATCTCTTGTCACAGTGTGAACACTTGTAAGGTTTTTCTCCAGTGTGGATTATCTTGTGTCTTTTCAGATTTGATGATCGACTGAATCTCTTGTCACAGTGTGAACACTTGTAAGGTTTTTCTCCAGTGTGAATTATCTGGTGCTGCTTTAAATGGCTCCCTGTAGTAAAAGTCTTCTCACACTCAAAGCACATGTACTCTCTCACACCAGTATGTATTTTCTGATGTAAATGTAAATGTTGCAGCCGTGAAAAACTCTTTCCACACTCAGAACATGAATGCGGCTTCTCCTTCGTATGAACTCTCAGGTGTATCTTCAGGTTTGATGCACTAAGAAATGTTTTGCCACAGTGATCACATGAGAACGGCTTCTCTCCGGTGTGCATCCTCATGTGTTCATTAAGGTGTGGAGATTGACTGAAACTCTTTCCACACTGATCACATGAGAACGGCTTCTCTCCAGTGTGAATTCTCATGTGAAGCTCAAGACTTTGTTTGCTTGTGAAACTCTTTCCACACTGAGTGCAGGTGAAAGATTTCTTGGCTCTTCTTTTCTTTAAAAATCTTTGTTTAGTCTTTGAGCGACTCAAGGGTTTTTCTCCAGTTGGACATGATGCTCCTCCTCCACTTCACTCAGTTCTTCTCTCTCCTCCATCAGGTCTGACATAACAGAAACAAATATTACATTTAATTTTCAGTACATCAAAATAATTCAAAGAGAGAAATATAAAGTGAGAGGACATGAAAGTGAGGCATGATGTAATAGTAGAAAGTAGACAACTGTTATAATTTGATGCCTTTTTATAAATTGATTACATATCCTTATACCACGGGCTGTTTAAATACTCGATTCTGATTGGCTGGAAGGTGTGCAGTAAAACCATTTAATGCACAGGTAGTTCCAGTCAGTTTGATTACAGTTCGAAATTAATCCGCTACTATAAACATTGGTAACCATAGTAACACAATTACACTTGCAAACAGAGTGAGAGAGAGAGAGACACATATGAAAACGTTTAAAGACAGAACAATTGGGATTTCGAGACCTACTCTGCTTCTCTTTTAAATGAGACATTGCGGGAGTTTTATGCCTCTGTTCAGTCTACCGCTAGATGCGAATAACGTTACAGTGTTGCACGTTTGATGTGTCTCAGAGCAGCTATAAACTGTCACATTACAAAATACAACATCATAAGTAATAAAGACTTCAAGTCAAGCAATGCCGTCTTTAAATCAGTTTTAAAGCGCTCCAGGAAAAATGGAAAAGACACCAGCGTTCATCATCTGCGTATTACTGAGTCTGACTTGGAGAAAATTAGAAATGCACCTGCACTCTCCCCTTTCACACCCACAGGACTTGTAAGAAAAGTTTGGTTTGACATACAGCTAATTCATTTAAATAAATGACATGATTAGTTCAAATAAAGATTGCCTTGTCACTGTTACCCGTTATTCATAAACAATTTTAATAAATTCATTAAAGAATCATTAAGTTAGCTATATGCTTAACTGGTCACTTACTGTACTGCATACTTATTGCTTGTATAGCATACTGAGACTACAGCCATACCAAGAAAGGTCAGTGGGTGGCAATTATAATACTCTAAAGTAAACTAGGAATTGATTAGTAGCCTAACCATTGACTTAAGATAGTGATACTTAATTTATTATTCCAATATCCAAATATGAAAGTAAATCACACAGAAAAAAAGGACTTTTATTTGTGACGTGCTGTCTTTGCATTTGAACATTGCACATTTTAATCAGGACACGCATTAGCTGAATAAACGTTAGCCAATACAAACATTTATAGAAAATAGTTGACAATGAATAGAGAGGAGTCCAGTCACATGACCAATAATAGCAAAACGAATCACTTATTCTAAAAAGAATATCAAGTAGGCCTATACATTTAGATGAATCCGAAATATGGAGCTGTGTTAATAGTAAAACGTCCGTCATTTAACGAATTTTAAAAACATGGATAATACAAACATGCTTTCTGACATTTTGACAGAAAAAAACAACCAAAAACAAAATTTAAACTTCTCCGTCAATTTTCAATAATCTTCTCTCTCTGTGCGCGCGCATGTTTGTGATAGAGAGCTCGCGCTGCACTGATACAACGGTACTTTTTAATCCATAAGTAACTAATGCGCTAGTTTTCATACAAAATATTTATGTAACAATTTACTTTAGTTATTATTAACACAATAATGTAACATGCAGGCGTTTCTCAACCCTGAGAATGAATAAATAAACGCCTGCTTCTCCAGACTCGCGTTTATCAGTAATACTCAAATAACAGAACTTTCATAATCACTAAGACAGAGATTTTAATTTTATTTAGATTTAGTGTTCATCAATACTTAAGCATTTTATAATTTGCATGGCTGAATGATGTCTTCCTCTTATCTGAGTAACCATGATTATACCATGGTCTGGGTGAATACTCGATTCTGATTGGCTGCAGGGTGTCCGTTAAAAAGTGATAGAGGACACCTAGTAAAGAAGTTCTGGTGAAACTGCCTGTTTACCATTCGAAATTAATAAATAAATGCGCTGCCTACAACAGCTGTGAGTAACCATAGCAACAGGCAGTCCACACAGGGCGCGCGCTCGTTCAGGGTCCTGGGTTGTGCGATGATGCAATCGGCTGTTCTGGGACTAATACAACAATGAGCGACTTCGTTATTTCATCTTCAGTCTCTCACACTGCTCTCACGGACTGACGGAGCCCAGTAAGCCCGCAGACTGCTCTCGCATCGATGGCCTGTCACAGACATTATTTGACGGCTCTCCAGTCCAGCATCGGAGAGTCGACCTAACGTTACAGCGGTGCTTCGGAGGTTGTGGTTAGTGTAGACAAGTGTAACACATAGTGTTTTATGTGTAATAAAAAAAAAATAACTATGCCTTTGTGTTTCATGAACTAAAAATGCATTTTTGAACCTGAAGGGTTCTACAAGCTGAGCGGACTATGAATATCTCCGGTTGCTAAATAAACCGTCAGGCAAGTTATTATTTGTAAAAACTAGAGATTTAGCCTAATTAAAATATAAACTAATGTTTTAAAAATGTTTTATTTGGCAAGTGACCATGGTATAAGCGGGTTAATGCCCTTCGAGGTGTCCGTTGTAAGGTTTTAATGGACTTCGGCGGAGGCAACCGTCCTCCGCTGCGCGTCGGCCGGTTTACACCTCGCCGTCGTCCATTAAAACCTTACAACGGACACCTCGTCGGGCATTAACCCTTACATAACGGAGTATTTTAATATAATCCATGCGATCACTCCCTTGTGATAATCGAATCCAGATTAAGTTAATTAAAAACAATATTTCAACTTTCCACATGATCCACCCAGCCTGTTTACCTTCAGGAGTCAGAAGGACCGTGACTAACAGTTACTGTCCTCGCTTATGAACTAACATGATATTAACATTAAAATATACAATATTTCCATATTTTGACACCAACTTTGAGATTGATATTTATTTTACTAAAATGTTTTAATTATTAATGGCCGTTCACACTAGACTTTTCCTTGCACTGACTTCCATTCATACGCATGTGAAAGTGGGACACCAGAAACACAAGCTCAAGTGAATAACCCTGTGAGAAATAACACAAACATTTATCATTCAAGTGGAGTGGATTTTTTTTGTTTTTAATTTTTGTAAAAAAAAAGCTTCCGCAGAATGTGATGTCATTTCACTACCGTTGCAGTGTCTGTAGAAATATCACACGCTCAAAGTGTAGAGTAAATGTAACTACTTTTAAATTAACTATTTTTATGAGCATTAACTGTGTCCTACATGTTTCACTCAACCCTGTTACTCCTGAAATGATTTTCCTTCTTTTAAAAACAGAGCATTTCTTAAAACTGTGACATCATCTGGGCTCTATATAACTATGAATAACTTATATGATATTAAACAAATACATCTTTATCAGTAACTTGGTGTTAAAAAAAAATGTGTACACTAGCTTGAAAATGACTAAAATTCTGGTTATGTTGTTGCAAATTGGAAACCAGATATAAAATAAATGTCAAATAAAACAGTTAAAATAGTAGTTTGAGTAGGTTGAGTTAAAATGCCTCAAATCTCCCTTTACTGACCATTTGTTGAAGAAAACCCAGAACATTCTGTACCATTTCATAGTTGAACTGTTTATCTAAATGTGATGAAGTGCTTGAATGTTTCTAACATGAATGTTCTCCAGCATCATGAATGAATGAAGAATAAACACCAACCTCTTTGTTCTTCAGGATCTTCAGTGTGTTTCATTCTGCAGGTTCTGGATCACTCGTGTTCTCACAGTCCTCTTTAATAAACTCAGCCTTTGCAGATTTCAGCTCTTCCTGATGCTCTGATGCTCGTCTTCACTTGTAGCTGATGGAAATATACAACATTTATTGGAGAATTACAGTGGGAGGAGCTTCACTGATGATGTGATTACAGTGGGAGGAGCTTTACTGATGATGTGGAGGAGCGGGAAAAAAGAGATTTTGAGAAAAATATATTTTTTATTAAATATAGCATCTGGACCAATCAGAAACACACTAATTATTAATTATATTTAATGAATAATCCAGCAAACTCACTCTCATAACCAAGGTCTATGAAAACTTCCCCCAAAACTAACATCACAAATGAAGCCAACACTGGCAGAACCTGTTACAGGACACCTTAAGACTGTGTGCTGAGATCTGGTATTTACCTCATTGCCTGAATAACCCCTAGTTAGGTGTCTTTTTCTGTTAGGTCAGGTTTACTACACTTGGCTAGTTTGTTATACCAGTTAAATCTCAAGGATGTCCCTTAACACCATATACAACAATGACAATCATTGACTCAAGGGATCTTTCATGCTTAACGTCCGGTGAAAAGCTTCCTGGATCCCTTTTGTCCCGGTCAGTGAAGATGTACAAATGCCTCTTATTGCTTTTGAACTTTCTTTGTACAGCTGAAGTAAGATGGAAAATACTTGTCTTTATAAAATCAAAATTTATATTTGAAGAGTTCAGATGCACAAGCCTCTAAATGCCATCTGAAATTTTCTTCTAAAATGATAATTTTTATCAAGCTCGTATATTTAAGTTAAATAATTTCACTTAAATGGCAAGAAAAATTACCCATTAAATGTCATTTAACTGAAATTACTGAATTTAAATATACGAGCTTGATAAAAATGATCATTTTAGAAGAAAATTTCAGAAGGCATTTAGAGGCTGAACTCTTCATTTGTTATTATTATTTATTATTTGGTACATAATAATCAAAAAACTTTTAGCAAAATAACAAAAAGTTACAGATTATGATTCTTCAGATAATTATTAAGATTGTTAAGATTGAACAGTATTAATGGAGAATGGATGTACAAAGAATAACTTACTTCTAAGCAGTTCAAGAAGCAAGTTAGAAATAACTTGAGCTCATAAGGTTATAAAATAACAGCAGGCAGTGTTGAGCAAAAACTGAAATGAAAATGAACAGACTTGAACACAGTTTTACTGAGGTATATATAGCCAAAAACCACATGCATTGTTCCTGTTTCGGCTGCTTTGGGTTTTTTCCAGAGGAACTGGTGAAAACAGTCTTGCGACATTAACGTTTGTTTTGCAATTTTCAATCCGGCATAGATGCAGATCGGCAGTTCGTTTGTGTCTCTGGCAAGGTGTTTCCTTCCCTTGTGCTTCTGTGCAAGAGCACAGCAAAATCCCCAGTGTTAAATTTAATTAAGTTTTAGGGCAGTTGGCATCCAAAAAAGTTTTATTATTGCCATCTGCTGTTTATTATCACTTATTGTCACTTCATACAATCATAATATTTGTCTTTCCAGTCCAGTCCTCTTTAGAAAATAAAATAAATATTTATTTCCTTGTTCACTCTTCCCATATTCTAATATATTTTTTACATTAAATTGTCCTATAGCCATTTCTTGTAAATGATGTTTCAACTCTTGCCTTTCTTGTGTAAATTTCCTGCATGACATAAAAATGTGACTGAGTGTTTCCTCCTCTAGACATTCATCACATTGACCTGTGGGATGTTTTCCTAAAATACAAAGAGTTCCATTTGCCTTAATATGCCCAATCCTAAGTCTTGTTAATACAACTTGCTCTTTCCTTCTATTTGACATCTCTCTTATAATACCTACTTTATTTTGAATCATGTATAGATGTCTTCCTTTCATGATCACATTGGTATTGCCATATTCCCATTACCTTTTTCCACACTTGACTCTTACCTTCTGATTTTGACATTTTCATTTCAATGTTAACACGCTCTTTTTTGCCAATCTATCAACTTTCTCATTTCCCTGTATGCCCACATGTGCTGGTATCCACACACACACACACACACACACACACACACACACACACATATATATATATATATATATATATATATATATATATATATATATATATATATATATATATATATAATATATATATATATATATATATATATATATATATATATATATATAATATTTTTCCCTTGTCTACATACCCTTGAATTTATAAACAAGATTTAATATAATATTTCTTGATGACTACTAGCTTCCAGTCTTCATACTCATAAGAGCTGATACAGAGTCACTACATACTAAAATGTTGCTATCCCTGGATTGTTCGATCCATTCTAATGCAATACTTATAGCACATAATTCAACAGCATAAACATTAAGGTTGTCAGATGATCTTTTGCTAATGCCTATCTCATAGGGATGTATACCCCTACTACCAACAAATTGCTTAAAATCCTGCCCATTAGCTAAAAGACTTCTCGCATTCCATTGTAAAATTACCATTATTAGGTTTAAGAACCTAATCCTGATGTCTCCTGACTTGCTTGCATCCTGAGTTCATCATTTATTTCCTCCCATTTCAGCCCTATCATGTCCAAATGATCCGCTTTCACAATTACTTGAATTATTTCTGTTTTTGACTTAATCTCATGAGTTGCATTAATTACTCCCGCAATGAATGTGAAAATTTTCTTTTTTTCTATCCATGCTTTCTTCTTCCCTTGCTGAACATTCATTTCCTCTTGTCCTTTATTTACTCTTACCTCTATATTCTGGTCCTCTGTCCATTCATCTTAACTGCTTCAGCATATGACACCTTCTCTTTTAGTCTTATCTTCTGTACACTGTTCACTATGGTTTCCTCCACAGTTACAACACTTAGGTTGTGTTCCCTCATTACACATCCCATAATCATGTTCACCTCCACATCTAGCACACTTTCTTTTCCCTTTGCACATTTTAGCTATATGCCCAAACTCCTGACATTTGTAGCTCATTGGTTTCTGTACATATTCTCTCACTTTGTATTTTACATATCCAAAATATACCTCTTTAGGTAATTCTTTCTCCTCAAATTCAATCAGTATTGACTGTATTGTCTACTTTTTCTCTATTCCTTTAGTCAGTCTTTTTACATTTTTCACTGTGAAATTACCCACTCTCATGTTCTCATAATCCCACTGCAAGTTCCTCACACAACCTCTTCTTTAATTATTATTTTAAACTGTATTTACAGTACCTTAACTTCTCAGTCCTTAGTCTTTCCTCATAGAAACTTGTCGCTATGTTTGTCACTGTGTCAGTCCCCCGTCCGAGAGCGGAAGTTGCGCCAGTGTAAACCAACCCCTCGACGCTGAAACTCAAATGACGGAAGAGGCGGCGCGAGCGACCGGTGACTTCATCAGCATCCAACGCACGGTCATATCTACTATAAAATATCTCTATAGAACCAAAGCTGAAGGAGCTTTTATTAAATCTAGGCAACGTTGGTTTGAGCACGGTGATCAAAATTCATCTTTTTTTTTATTGACAAAAAACAATATACAAAACTATCATAGGGGAAAGAGAATATGCATGCGTATACAAATGTTGTCAATATACAAAAAGGTATTAACCAAGCAGAAAACAATAAAGAAACAACCCAAAGAGGGGGAGCAAGTACACAACTCAAAGGCTTGAAGCCAGGCTAAAGAAAATACAATAAAATTAACATTTGGAGCGACACACACACATAGGGGAGATTATTCAAAACAGTAGTTTCCTAGTTTCCTTTCACTACACATTTTCCTTGCGATTTTATTAGTATTTGATCTTCTTCAGTGAGGTAGAAAACAATTTAAAATAATTTATAAACTAAAAAATGGAAGGCTTAGAACATCTCCACTATATGATATATGAATATGATATTTAAGTATAATCATGTTGCCTAAATCTGATACTGATGGATCTATATTATCCATATAAAAGAGGATGTGTGGCAAGGTGAGAGTAGGGACATTATCTATCTTAAGTGACAGCCAAATATGTAGCTCGGACCAGAAGCTATTGGACATGGGGCAAGACAAAAAAAAGTGTTCCAGCGTCTCATCAGCCATCTCACAAAAAACACAAGGGTATACATCAAATTTAAATAATTTCCTAAGAAAGCCAGCGACCGGGTATATCTTATAAATTATTTCAAAGTGAGTCTCTTTAACTTTTGGGGAAATGGGAAATGAGTTTATGAGTTTTGTTTTTGGGGTTCTTGAGATGTTTTGAAATGCTCTGACACTTGTGTTTTTTTTTTTCAGTTGCTTATAAACATATTAATGGCACAGGTGAAATTACACTCTATTTAGCACAAACAGGGCTACCATAATATGTGAGCAACATGTATGTCCATGTTTGTATTTTTGAGAGAATATTGTTTATGCATGGTTATTGAAAAAAATAAAAAAATAAAGTTTCTGAAATAAGGCCATAAAACATACTAAAAACAGTATCTGTCCACAAGACTTTTGACTAATGGATGTTGTCGCCTAGAGTTTTTTCTTCAAAATGATCTGAAAATCTTCCTGCATAATCATTCACATACAACAATAGATTGTTTTAAATTGTTAAAAACATTTTTTTGTTTGGAAAGGGAATATGCGGATGGGCGTGAATGGCCCAACTCCCTCATGAATAATTAGGTAGTTCTCACCTGAGTTGACAATGACCCTGCATCATAATGAGCCTTTTATTCAGGTGTGTGTCACACAAGAAAGAATGCAAAAACAAAATATATATATATATATTTTTTGTTCTTGCATTCTTTCTTGTGTGACACACCCAGAGCCAGATTAAATATATATATATATATATATATATATATATATATATATATATATATATATATATATATATATATATATATATATATACACAATCAAAATATAAATGAAAGTCAAAAGCACATTTTTAGTCATACCTACAAACAAATCCTGGTCAAATATGTTATATCGGCCATTCTTCAGAATTGGTTCAATTCAGAAAATTGTCCTTTTTTTATTAGAACAAAGCACTTAAGAATAAATAACTTACTTCATCAGCTGAATCCGTGCTCCTGAAATGAGTAATGAATCTACCAGCACTTCTGAGGTAACTTTTCCAGGATTATTACGATAGTATTATTCCTCACAGCGCAGCAAGACGAGGTAAGTACAAGATTTTATTGAACTGGATGTTTTATCCAGCTGATGTGGGCACTGTCATGGCTTGCCTCAACATTTGCGTTTGAACACCTCTGTGGGTGTGTCACATTAACACGTTATAAGGTATAATGAGCTGAGGGGAAAAATACTGACATCACTCTCTTTTCATACAGATTACATAAACTGAAATATTTGTTTTTTTATATAAATTACTTCATTAAAAATAAAAGAATTTAAGCTTCATAAAGAAAAATATCTCTTGCCTGTATGACAAGTATTTTCTGAGTTATGAGTTCAGTTTCGGACACGTTTCAGAATGCACTGCAATGACAGAGAGAAGGCAAAACTTGCATCATTTTTATTTTTCTTTATTTGACAAAAAGCACAACACTTTGTTTTTATTTTGAGTATACAGAAAAATAATAGACACTTAGCAGAATATAATGATGTACAACACTTATATGTAAGATCAAAATCAACAGAGTAATTTGATTCTCTTTTGCACTGATAAGAAAAAAAGCGAGCAAATCACGCCGGCGTGATTTCAGACCCCAGTGGGTTAATGTGGTCTGTTGTTACTGATAGGCTACATGTTTAATTTCGCTGTGCTCAACAAATTGAGCGTCAGTTCTGGCAGGCCAGGTAGTCAAGATGCTGCTAACGCTATTGGCCGACAACACGGTCTCATCAGCGATCTGCTCAGCTGAGCTGCATCAGCTGTTTCTCTCCCCTCGCTGCTAATGCATGCGCTCAAATAGGGCGCCCTATTTGAGCAGATTCAGTTCGCTCCTAACTGCTTGCTGCTCGCTCACTGCAACCCACCACCTCCCCAGCTCCTCCTTGTTGTGTATAACGTGGCATGTGCTATTCCGTCATCGTTGCTGCTCTGTTCATAGGGGGAATAGTTCGGCTCTCCCAGTACTAAACTGTGAGCGTTCCCTAATGCTGCTGCTGTCCTCTGACTCTCTGCTATTTCATGGTGCTCATGAAAGGTCAGAGGACTCCCTGAACAGAGCCATACCGCCAAATTTTAATTATCAACTTGATTGCAATTATCAATACAAATTTCCTAATTTTTATAGTCGTGTGTTCTTGACTTAATGGACCTGACAGAAATCCAATTGTGTCAACAATCTTTTTCATCACTGCTTTTTTTTGTTTGGACTTTGAGGAAGAGCAGTAAGGACTCGTTTGACTGCCATCCCAAGAGACTGCTTACTCTTGTATGCCAGGAGCCTTTTGTACATCTAAATTTTGACGTTTAAAACGGAGTCTCCTTCTCCTTTGTCTCTCTCTTGCAAGAGTGCAAACTCTTTCTTTCTCCTCATTAGTTTGCAGAGTTTTTTTTTGGCCCTTTCCTCTCTCTTTCTTTTTCTCTCCTTTTCTTTGTAGTTTTCATCATTTTTGTGCCTTTCCCTGAAAACTTTCTGACGTTTAGCATTGGACATAGCAACATTAAGGGATGAAGAATTACTGAAACTCTTCCCACATTGATCAAATGTGAACGGCTTCTCGTCGGTGTGGATCCTGATGTGAATCTCAAGATATCGTTTGGTTGTGAAACTCTTTCCACACTGAGTGCAGGTGAAAGATTTCTTGGCTCTTTTCTTTAAAAAATTCTTTATAGTCTTTGAGCGACTTAAAGGTTTTTCTCCAGGTTTGACATGATGTTCCTCCTTCACTTCACTCAGTTCTTCTCTCTCCTCCTTCACTTCACTCAGTTCTTCTCTCTCATCCTTCACTTCACTCAGTTCTCTCTCCTCCTTCACTTCCATCAGTTCTTCACTCTCCTCCTTCACTTCTCTCAGTTCTTCACTCTCCTCCTTCACTTCACTCAGTTCTTCACTCTCCTCCTTCACTTCACTCAGTTCTTCTCTCTCCCCCTCCACTTCACTCAGTTCTTCTCTCTCCTCCACTTCTCTCAGTTCTTCACTCTCCTCCTTCACTTCACTCAGTTCTTCACTCTCCTCCTTCACTTCTCTCAGTTCTTCTCTGTCCTTGTTCTCTTCCATCAGGTCTGAAATTAAAGAAAATTATTAATTTTAATGTTTCAGTACATCAAAATCATTCAAAGAGAGAAATATAAAGTGAAAGGACATGAAAGTGAGCCCTGATGTAATGGTAGAAAGTAGACAACTTCTATAAAATATTATGATAATTTGATGCCTTTTTATAAATTGATTATATGTCCTTAAAACCTTTCATGAATGAGGAAAAGTTATCTTCCAATTATTATTTTTAAAAATAGGCACGCATCCCATGTTTCTTTAGCAAGAAATATGAAATATATTTGATCAATGACACAATTGACCGTTCGCAAAGACCCGCCCTCCTTAGTTACTGTCGCTATGTCCATGAAGTTATGCCGCTCTCACACACACCACGTTCTCACGCAGTGAATAATTTGTGTGCCAATCCTCACTAGTTCAGCAACATCCTTCACGGTCCCTCTTAATAGACTAGCTAGACAAGGGTTACAGTTTCTTAGGACAGCCTGGACAATGTCTCTCTCACTCATTCCACTTTTCCATTTCATACATAACGCTCGATACCGGTAAGCAAAGTCCCGAATACATTCCGTAACCCCTTGTTTCCTTTCTTGTAATCTTCTAATAGCTACGTCTTCGTAGTCTTCACTTAAGAAGGACTGTAAAAAGACTTCTCGAAACTGCTTCCAACTCCTCACGGTTTGCCGTTCTGCCAACCACCAGTCTTTAGCGGTACCTTTGAGTACAGCAGTCAAAGCAGCCATAATTTCCGCATCACTGAGAGGTCGAACTGCAAAGTACTCTTCACATTGCTCAAA
Source organism: Chrosomus eos (assembly GCA_036326025.1). NCBI lineage: Eukaryota > Metazoa > Chordata > Actinopteri > Cypriniformes > Leuciscidae > Chrosomus > Chrosomus eos. The sequence goes on along the minus strand of JAZAVI010002267.1, from coordinate 4,385 downwards.
GAAGTTTACAGGATCCTCTTCCTGTGCATCACAGAAGCTAGGAAACTCAAGTTTAACCGGGGGATTGTACTGCAGTGATGTGTGACTTTCTTGATAAGCTGAAGGAATGTTCTGTATATTATAAGTTTGATTTTGAGAAGCTGTATAAGGACTAGAGCAATTGGGAATAGTCTGTGCGGAGTTATGCAAGCGAGCATTGAATGACTGGAACTTTTGTTCAATTTGGATATCCCTCCGTTTCAAACAGTCAATCATGGATTTTCCAATGTCCCCTATTGCTACTAGTTCCAGTTGTTCCTTCATTCTATCTCTCTCTCTCTCTCTCTCTATCAAAACGATAGTTAATATTTTCCTTCAGCGTTTGACATTTGGATTCCAACAACTCTTGAGAAACACACGCACTCAACCTCCGTTTGTTTTCTTCCCAGCTGCCTTCAAGTGCAGTTAGTCGATCTGATAACTTCTCTACTATCATTGTTGTTGTTATTGGTGTAGCTTGGTCATGCTCACTCTCCCATTCAAGTGGGGGTGGAGGTAGCAACCTTTCCTGCACATCATCTAAGCTATTTTCCTTTTCCTCCTCTTCTTCTTCATCAATGTACAAGTTGCTGAATGTGTGCATTAACTCACCCAGTGGGTCTCTTCGGGTAATAAATGTCTCAGATGAGAATTCCAGTTCAGGACGATTTTCATCCTCTCCCAGAGCAGCCTCACTAGCCATACTGAAACATCTGAAATATCCACTGAATATAAGAGATTATAAATGCCTACAGGTCCCTGTTCGGGCGTCAATATGTAACAATTCGTCTAGTATTCACACCCAGACTAATTGCCACAAGATTTATATTAGGGAGGGAACCGCCGGCTATACTCTGTGTTCGTCTAAATACTCAGTAAGACAAGAAAATAGATGCAAAAGTGAGTATTAATTTACAAACGAAAGAGGTAAAGAATACATATCACCATCAATACATGAGAGGAAATCTCACATATCATGGCCAGAGTCAAAGCATTTCAACATAGAAGGAACAAGTCACACATCAACAATACTATGTACAAAAGAAGTGCAACAGTTCTTATCTGGATAAGCAAAAAAGTCCTTTCTGCTGTTCTTAAGTGCACGAAATTCTGGAAACGCAATGGCTGGAGTCAGTCCGATATAATCCATCAAAAGCCATGCGAACAACCAGACTTTTCTCCTTGTACACCAACCCAGAAGATAACGAGGAGGATAGCAGTAGGGTGTCCTGGGGTTAAACAGTCCTTTTGATGAACAATCCTCCTGGATATTATCAGTAAGGACTAAAGAGTCCTTATTGACTGAGCAGAAAATCCCCTAGATTCCCAGTCTGGACTCTTAAAGAGTGGCACGCAGACACCATGCTGTTCGTCCCCAAACAAATCTAACTTCTTCTATCATTGCTTTACTGATATCTTAGATCAATAAGCACACTACCTCCCCCTAGTGTCAGGTAGTAGCCTTACATACCAAATGTGACAGGCCAAGACTGTTACAATGCACATGTGAAAGTGAGACACCAGAAACACAAGCTCAAGTGAATAACCCTGTGAGAAATAACACAAACGTTTAGCATTCAAGTGGAATGGATTGTTTATTTTTAATTATTAGTTATATGTTGAATTTATGTTTGTAAAAAAGCTGCCACAGAATGTGCTTTAGTGTCTGTAGAAATGTCACACGCTCAAAGTGTAGAGTGGCTTTAACTCGCTGTAAATTACCTATTTTTATTATTTTCTGTGTCCTACATGTTTCACTCAACCCTGTTACTCCTCACATGATTTTCTTACTTTTAAAACCAGAGCATTTCTTAAAAATCATCTGATTATCAAATTATCATAATATTCAACAAACCTGTTACCAAAGTTACTGTAAGAAGAATATCTATAACTATGAATAACTTGTATGATATTTGACAAATATAACTATCAATAACTTGGTGTTTACTGATTATTCCAACAACAAAAAAATGTGTACAATAGGTTGAAAATGACTATACTTCTGGTCACGTTGTTGCAAATTGGGAACCAGATATAAAAATAAAATGTAAAATAAAACAAATCAATCAAAAGTGTCTCAAACCTCTTTACTGACCATTTGTTGAAAAAAACAACAACTCTGTACCATTTCATAGTTTAACTGTTTATCTAAATGTGATGAAGTGCTTGAATGTTTCTAACATGAATGTTCTTCAGCATCATGAATGAATGAAGAATAAACACCAACCTCTTTGTTCTTCAGGATCTTCAGTGTGTTTCATTCTGCAGGTTCTGGATCACTGTGTTTAAAAATCATAAACACAGAAATAAACGTACAGAGTAACCAACAATTAAACTCAGTGAAATACGTTTTAAGTGTCAATTTACAGGAGATTTGAAGACATCAGCATAATAAATGAGGTGAAAACAGGAACTATTGTCATGAAATACAGTGTTTTCAGCAGATCTGTTAATATTGATGATCCTCAGACTATCAACACTCATTCAACAAGACATTCAGGATCATCAGCAGATCATCTCACTTTATTCTGAGTGTTCGCTGTTAGAAACATTATTTGAGTCAGGATACATGATAAAAGCCTGTAAAACTGCTCTATTGAAAGAAAATACTGTTGCTTCTCACAACATGGCAAGGATAAAACATAAAGAATATATAAAAACAAACACAAAAGGTATTCATCTTAATTAACCACCTTATCTAAATAACTACAGCAGCATTATGTCAATATCTAAAATATATTTTGATTTTGTAGTAACTAGATTCATTGCACTAATGTTATTCTGACAATTATTAACTTACAATTGACAAATATCCTAAAAATTCATTATAAACTCAATGTGAAGTTTTTAGCCGTATCTGTTCCAGTATATTGAGATCGCTAAGACATGTGATCAACTGGGAGACAACGCCATCAGAACCCAAATAATTATGGGTATGTTTGGCCCGATTACATGGCCTGGCATAGTAGGCTAGTGTTCTGGCATGAAAATAATGGAAAATTAGCGTGAAAACCATATAATCCTACAAAATGCAGCAGGCTAAAGAAAACTTTGTCAGGCCATCTTCATCGGGATGGGAGATCTCTGGGAGACTGGGTAGTTGCTGGAAGACATGTATTTTATATTATATAGTATATTAAAATAGAAAACCATTATTTTAAACTGTAATATTATTTCACAATATTACATGTTCTTCTGTATATTTGATCTAATAAATGCAGGATTGATAAGCATAAGAGACTTCTTTCATGCCATTCTTTTTTTCGCTTGCATGTAAAACCTCGGTAATGCGATAAATCGCGGTAATGAATATGCACGATATTGTTATCGCAGGCACTTCAAAATACCGTGAAAAATAATAGATCCGAATTTAGATTTTTAGAATGCGCATTAACTTATTTTCCATCAACCGTTAATAAAACCCAACTGCGTATATGCTGCGCAAAACACGTGCGCACTCTGATGTAAACAATCCCCACATAAGCACTGTGTGCATGCGGCGCAGTGCGCGCTTTAGTCTAATGTAAACAATCGCCGTATGGAGAAGAAGCATGGCGGAAAGAGGAACGCTGCCGACGATTTAACTCCTTTCTAAAAGCAGGGCTGCCAACTATGAAGGTAAAAGAGTAGCTAAACTCGAGAACACATTCAGCTTGAGACTCACGCAATCAACACTTTTCGAATGCTCTCACGCCACACATCCATTTTCTCACGCAGAGAAAAAACGCAGAGCAAAGAGGACACTGACACCGACAGACTAGAGAGAGCAGGTTACTTTTTATATGAAAACAATTCTCAGCTCTCAGGTTCTGTCCATTTTATTACGAAATGTAGACAATAAATACAGTTTTGGCGCTTGTAACTGTGACACGACAGATCACTGTAGCACTTTAGTTCAAGTGAACCGATCATCTGTTAGCTACTTTTTATTTAAAGATATAGTAAAACTTCCCGAAAGGTATATATGCCTCATACATAAAAGATCAATCAGTGTTTTTCAATCACGGAAAGAGGTCAATAAAACTGCAGGAGAACATTTGTCACAGAACGTTATATTTACCTCAGGAAAGCCATTTAATTACCAGCACGTTAGTTGACTTAAAAATAGAGAGGAGAATTTTTCGCTAAATATGTGCACTATATTACATATTTATTATATTTTTACTTATGTCATTAGGCTACATAATTGTTATTATAATGAAAACCACATTATATTTAATTTAGTTAATTTTAACCTTTAATAATACCAGTTGATAGGGCTTTCTGTATGTTTACAGAATTATGTGAGATATATTTTTTCTTGAGAAAAAATGTAGGCTATCTACTGTAGCCTACCTAATATTTATCCAAATGAGTTAAGATTGAAT
>JAZAVI010002266.1:0-16446 GCA_036326025.1 Chrosomus eos | reverse complement strand
AAAGCAATACCTTGTAATTAATACGGAACTTTATAGGTAACCAATGAAGTGATGATAAAATCGATGTTATATGATCATATTTTCTTGAGCTAGTAAGAACTCTATCGGCTGCATTTTGGACTAACTGTAGCTTGTTTATTGAAGATGCGGGACAAACAGCTAATAAAGCATTACAGTAATCTAGTCTCAAGGTCATGAATGCATGAATTAACTTTGCTGCATCAGAGAGTGATAGCATATTACGTAGCTTAGCAATGTTTTTAAGGTGGAAAAAGGCTGTTTTTGTAACATATGAAATATGATTTTCAAAAGACAGGTTGCAGTCTAATGTAACACCCAGGTCTTTTACTGTAGCGGATAAAGTAACAGGGCATCCTACTATGTTAAAGTCGTGCTGTGAAAGATTTTGTAGACGGTTTTTAGAACCGATAAGTATTACCTCTGTCTTGTCTGGATTTAATAAAAGAAAATTACGCGTCATCCAATCTTTTATATCTTTAACACAATCTGTCAATTTGGATAATTTAGCGTATTCATCTGGCCGTGATGAAATATATTTGAGTGTCATCAGCATAACAATGGAAACTAATTCCATGTTTCCTTAGAATATTACCAAGTGGCAGCATATATATTGAGAATAATAAAGGGCCTAACACAGATCCCTGCGGCACTCCATAGTTTGCCGAAGTTATGATCGAATTTTCTCCATTTAAGTAGACGAAATGGTAGCGGTCAGATAAGTATGACCTGAACCAGCTTAATGCTTGTCCTTGAACACCAGTGTAATTTTGTAGTCGATCTAAGAGTATTGTGTGATCTATAGTATCGAACGCAGCACTAAGATCATGTAAAACTAGTACTGAGATACAGCCCCCGTCCGAAGCTAAAAGTAAATCATTTGTGATTCTAACAAGCGCAGTTTCAGTGCTATGATGTGGCCTGAATCCAGACTGAAACTTTTCATAGATGTCGTTTTCTTGCAAGAAAGAGCCGTTGTGTTAAGCAGCTGTTGTGTTTTTTTGTGCTGTTGCAGAATCAAATTGAAGCATGAATTTGAAAACAAATAATTATGGAGAAAACATCACACTTACCTTTAAAAAAAAGCCACCAATGAGATTTCAAAAAACTTTAATCTGCCCTGTCTTATTGTAACCTAATAATCTGTTTTCATACACTAGATGGCGCTGTGAGCCACTAGATTCAGTATCAGCGCTGATTCCCTCAGCTCTCGCCGGGTGCAGTGGCGCGCGCCTGTAATCCAAGATACTGGGAGGCTGAGGCCGGAGGATCGCTTGAGCTCAGGGGTTCTGGACTGCGGTGGACTATGTCGATCGGGTGTCCGCACTAAGTTCGGCATCGATATGGTGCTTCTGGGGGAGCCCGGGACCACCAGGTCGTCTAAGGAGGGGCGAACCGGCCCAGGTCGGAGACGGAGCAGGTCAAAGTCCCCGTGTCGATCAGTAGTGGGATCGCGCCTGTGAATAGACACTGCAGTTCAGCCTGAGCGATACAGCGAGACTCAGTCTTTTGTGTTCACATTATACCCAGTGTCAAATAAATTTAAGTCCAGCAATTCATTCTTTTTTAATTAGTGTTTCAAGATTGTTAATTTGATGTCAATATTTTACCTTTATAATAATAGGCTATGCCTGTATTTAACAATCGAAAAACAACATCAGTAAAGATTGCCTATATAGCCAGTCAAATGATTCATTTATTAAAATAAAATCAGTTGATTAAAAAATAATAAGTTGCTTTGAAATGAATGAGAGCAGCTATGAAAGGCTACTCAATTAAAAATGTTGGGTTAAAAATAATCCAACGAATAACCCAACTATGGGGTGGTATAGCACCTTCCCAACTGTGGGTTATTTTATCCCAATGCATTGTGTTCGCACCATCTGACGAGGCTTAGGTGCCTATCCCGGTCTAAGGATGTTATTAATGTTGATCCTCCAGATTTCTCGTATATACTGTGAAAAGGAGAATGCATGAACTAAGACATTCCATTCAATTCATTCTTAAAAATATATATAATAATAAAATTGCCAAAAACTCAAGTTCAGGCTAAGGTCAATTAAAAGACATGTTATTACAAAGGTTGAGTTGCTTGTTGTTCTTGTCTGGCAGGTTTCCACTATTGTCTGAGTTGGTGTTATGGGGTTTATCCTTACAGGTGACTGATTGTGACATGACTGATTGTTAACAGGGCTATGGCCAAGAGACTGTTAAAAAAATAGAGGTAAATATCAGATGGTATCAGCAATTGTCCACAATGAAAATTACCTTTACCTGAATTGAAGATTCTATGGGTGCAGCTATGCAGAATTGGTCTAACTAATTTTCATGTGTATTTAAAGAAAATAGAAAATCATAAAAAAGAAAAATAACCCCTCCACCCATCATTTATAGTGGATGGAACACTTAAAAACGTCGATACCGTAGTGGAATATAGTAATGGTCATCATCACCACCAAATGACTTGACTGCGTGTAATGGGTGAATATCAAACAGTTCACTGACACTTAGTGCTTCCAAACTCTTGGTCAGGAACAACAACAAAGGCAAAGTAATGATGACTAAAACAAACTGTTGTCCATCTCTGAACTATTAGCTTCACTTTTTCATCAAGAGCGACTATTTTCTTAATACAGACAAACTGAGTATCTCCATCTGTAGTGCAGGACATGAAAACAGTCATACCTGGCCTATATACTGTACCATTAACCTTGACACATGAGGGGACATAAACCTCACTGGAACGGGGAAAATCTTCCAAGCTACCAGTAATATCTTGAAATGGTGTTTTGGTTTTAAATGCAAGTGAGGGAACAACTCTAGGAATAGTGTATGATGGTCTTGAATGAGACTTCGGAGGTATATTGTGGCCTCAGCAGTCATGGATGGGGAAAATATAATTTCCATACAAGACAACAGTAGAAGCAGCAGTTCGCAGTACTTGTTGCCATGTGGTATTAAGTCACCTATTAGAAGGGGAAGAAATCGCAACAGACACCACATTTGTGCTGCAGTCTGATGCATGACCTAGTCATTACAAACTCTGTTTGTCTTAGCAATCTTTTGGTGTATGATCTGGGAGTTTCCGACCATAAGGTCATCTCCATGGAATTGTCTTCACCGTCCACCCTCATCAAGCCCAAACGCCAAATCTGCTTTAGAAACTTGAAAAACATCAACCATGAGACTCTGACATCCAACCTTCAGCATCTCCTCTCTGTAAACTGTTCACAACCCACAGACTTAGTGGACTATTACAATAACACCCTCAGAAGCATTATGGATCTCCATGCCCCAGTCAAAACCAGAGCGGTCACTTTTGCCCGCTCAGCTCCCTGGTACACTGATGAGTTACGGAAAATGAAGGCAGCTGGCCGTGCCATCGAGAGGAGATACAAAGCCACAGGTCTCTCTGTGCACAAGCTCGCTTTTCGGGAACACCAAAAGGTCTACTCAAAGTCACTTACAAAGGCACGGTCTCATTTCTACTCAAACGTCATCAAGAATAGTCCCGGAAATTCCAAACAGCTTTTCTCTACCATAAATCATCTGCTCAAACCACAAATCCCCTCACTTATAGAAACTACAGAAGAGCACTGTAATAATTTTCTGGACTTTTTCAAAACAAAAATAGACTCAATTCATTCTACCTTTCCTGGAACATCAGCTCTATCCACCCTGACTTTTCCCTCACATCTTGCAATCTCCGAGCCCCTGCACTGCTTTCCAGAAATCACACAGCAAGAGGTGGAGAAGATAATCAAAAGGATGAAACCTACCACCTGTGCCCTCGATCCTTTTCCTACATCTCTAGTGAAAATAAACATATCTGTCCTAAGCCCTCTGATCACCACTGTGATAAATGACTCCCTCCGGTCCAGCAAAGTTCCACCTGCCCTAAAAACCGCCATGATCAGACCACTTCTCAAAAAACCCACCCTTGATCCAGATGTATTTGCAAATTACAGGCCCATTTCCAATCTCCCATTCCTCTCCAAAGTACTGGAAAAGGCTGTTGCCGCCCATCTACAGGAACATCTCAAACACAACAATCTTTTCGAAAAATTCCAGTCTGGTTTCCGCCATGCCCACAGCACGGAAACGGCCTTGGTTAGAGTCACAAACGACCTACGAATGGCAGCTGATGTGGGTTCACCATCACTCCTCATACTACTTGATCTGTCGGCAGCTTTCGACACAGTGGACCATGGCATACTCATAAATCGTCTACATCAAACCATTGGAATCACTGACACTGCGCTTAACTGGTTTAAATCATACCTCACTAACAGAACAGAGTACATTTCACTTGGGAGTGCAAGGTCCCGGCAACACACAGTCACCTGCGGGGTCCCCCAGGGGTCAGTTCTTGGTCCTATCCTCTTCATCACTTACATCATTCCTCTTGGCCATGTCATTAGCCGCTATGGAGTCTCATTTCATTGCTATGCGGATGATACACAACTGTACCTGAAAACGGAAACAAACACCACTGCAATTTCACCGACATCACTTCCATCTGCAACACTTGCCGCCTGTTTGGAGGAGATAAAGGTGTGGATGAAGCACAACTTCCTCCAGTTAAACAGCTCCAAAACAGAGGCAATTCTTGTTGGCACTCCAAATCAAATCCAGTCTTCCTCCATAACTGGCATTACTATCTCTGGTCATGACATTCCTCTCTCCACAACTGTCACCAATCTTGGTGTAAAATTGGACCCACAACTCACATTCGAATCCCATATCAAAAATGTCTGCAAGATTTCTTTCTACCATCTCAGAAATATTGCAAAACTACGTTCCACACTCACCCTAGCTGATGCTGAAAAACTGGTCCACGCATTTGTCTCCTCCAGACTGGATTATTGTAATGCACTTTTCATCGGGATCCCTAAGAAAAGCCTGCAGAGACTACAGTATGTTCAAAATAGTGCTGCAAGGATCCTGTTGAGAGTACGAAAATATGATCACATCACACCCATTCTCCATTCACTTCACTGGCTTCCTGTTTCCGCAAGGATCGAATATAAAGTCTCCCTTCTTACCTACCAGTGCATCCACGGAAACGCCCCCCCATATCTGAAAGAACTACTCACACCTCAAACAACAACACGATCCCTCCGTTCAACAATGACAACCCGTCTACTTCTTCCCAAGACTAAGCTCAGCACCATGGGTGATCAGGCTTTCTGCTCTGCCGCTCCTCGGATCTGGAATGCCCTCCCTGACCATCTGAGGGCACCTCAAACTATTGAGACTTTTAAAAAAGGACTAAAAACTTTTCTTTTTAGGAGAACTTTTGACTTTTAACTACTATGTCTATTTTTACAATGCTTTTATGATCTTAAACTGTAGCACTTTGAGATTTGCTCTAAATGTAAGGTGCACTACAAATAAAATTTATTATTATTATTATTATGGCACTGCTGTGGTTCTTAAGTTCATGACTTGACAGGACTGAGGGTTTATTGCACCTATCAACAAAACCATAATCAAAGCTTGTTAACCTGTAGTTTACAGTATCCAGGCTAATGTGGCCATCAGCTACAAGTTCAGACAGCACTAGTTTCACCTCCAGAGGGCCAACACCCTCCGAAATATCATGCATGATCATTGATATCAGGTGTAACATTGTCAACAACACTGAAGAATGCAAGCTCGTCTATACATCTCCGTTTTAAGCCAGTTTCTGTAGGATTGTTAGTCTGTAAATCCTGACTATAATTCAGTGCATTGCGCAGCAAATTTGGATCCTCTGTTGTCTGGCTGTGGAGAACTGGTTTGTGAATTTTGCACAAACGACAGACACTATTTGCTACAAAACCTTCTGAAAAACCAAGAAGAGAATTCAGGGCAAGATTGTCCCCACACACTTGTGCAACACCAACTTTTATGGTACCACTGAATTGATCAGTCTCAATTTGAATGCCATTTTGTTCTAAATCCCTCAAATCTTTAACTATGCATTCAAGAACTGCATCAATGCCATATGTCTTGACGTCATCTGACTTGTACAACCGCCAACAGAAAGCATGCTGACAAAGAAGACAGCAGCTCAGGTGGTAGACATCTCATTTGGAAGTAAATGAGCCCCAGTTTGTGAATTGAAGTCTTGGAACCGATGGGATTTACAATTTCACAATCATCGTTATACAGGGACAGCGGAATGGTGAGATCTTTTGAAAACAAGTGGCTGGTTTTGTACTGCTCACCATCTCATTGATAAGCCTCTACTTATTGAAATACTGCATTATAATGGTTGTATTGGCCCTTTACATGTATTTAATAGGTAAAAAGTATTATGTGAGTTATAATCAGTCACATTTAACCCTCATGAATATAAGCAACTAATTTCAGGGCAGAAATAACCTTTCAGTCAATAAGTAGAGGCTTCAATCACTTTTTGGCAGGTGAAATACTGCATTATAATGGTTGTATTGGCCCTTTACATGTATTTTAATAGGTTAAAAGTACTGGGTAAGTGATGTTTATTTGCACGTTATGTCTGTTTGATCCACATAAAAGCAACTGCATTCGTAAAGAGAATGGGCGATACATCTTTAACACGCTGTGCGCGCTCCAGCGGCCGGCCATCAATTTTCGGCGGACCATCACTTTTCGGCATGTAAGGCCGGGGAAAATTTAGTGTTGATGATAGGTAATCTTCTGTGCCTTTCATATAACGACATAACGTAACATACTCATTTTCCCAAGATATTTTCCTCTACATCTCATCATCGATGTCGGCCCGCCTGCATCAGCTGACCACTGAGCGGATGTACAGTGACGACGCGACATCGATCACTGTCAGATTCAAACTGTGCTTTTGCGCTATGGCTGGCGCTGAGCTAAAGACTTTCAGCGTGTCATACCGTGGTATATCACAGCTAACAAGTGTTTTTAACCACATCATGTTTATTTTAGGTTTCAGACATTTAAATATTTATAATTTATAGAAAAACAATACATTTATAGTTTGTAAAAATGGTGTCTATGGAAGCAGCAATAATTCATTCAAATATATTTGCCGAGGTGTTTTATTCATATCAGATACACCGTTTAAGTAAATAAAGTTTACTATATTCTTCTCCAAGTTCACCGGCCACTTACTTTCAAGTACTTCGGGAGAAACTGATGAAATCACGTGCTGTAATAAATCCAACAGACAGGAATCTCTGAACTGCGGCCCAAACAAACATCTCACATTACAGATCAAGATCATTTATAACATTAAAGGTTTTTAAATGACAAAACAAACTCTCTTACATGTATTTGAGAATCGGAATAGAAGATAGTTGATGACATGGTAAGCAAGTTTGTTAAAATTTAGAAATAAAAGTGCTACTCTGTCATACAGCGCTATTTTGGCTGTGGTTAATCACGTGCGTGCCAAGCATGACGCGTCACCATGGAAACAGGGCGGGCGGCGAAATATTTTTTTGCAGGGCGGTAGGGGAAGACTCATTAATATTCATTGGGGAACTCATCCCTGATTGGTCTTAACCCCAGTGACGGGTAGGTTCAGGGCGGGGTTAGGGGTAGGTCATCAGACCCCCAGTGACGGGTAGGTTCAGACATAGAAATCATATTCGGTTGTTAAGTCTGACATCACGCGTAACGTTTAGCCTCTTCCGGGCCCAAGCGCTCCGCTCGTCTTTCAGATCCTAGACTACATAAACCCTTTTTTAAAGGGCTTTTTTCGCTTCAGTGCCAGTGGGTGTTACTAGGGATTAAGGGATAGCACCCACTGGCGCCAAAGTTTCTTCATTCGTTTAAGATTTGTAACTTACCTAATCAACTGCCGCCATTTTCTCTTATCTTTCTCGTCACAGGGAAAGCGGTAGATGACAGTTAAATGTCACTTGTTTTTTTTAACTCCGATCTATTAAAACTACACGGGAACATGTTAAAACTCCGGCCAAAGCGGTACACTGTAAAACCCAACAAGTTCAGCTAACTCATTTCTTTTGATGTAACTGATTACCTAAAATAATTTAAGTTTATTAAAAACAATAGTTATGAGTTATCTGAACTTATTTGCATTGATTCACTAAAACAATAATAATTCTGAATACACAATTAAACTTTACACTGCATTTAAATACTAAATAAAGCTAAAACTTCACTTTATTGAGTAAAAACAGTGAAATGACAAACTTTAAATGAACTTAGAGCACTTGCAGTTACTGCTAGCTCACAACATCACACACAAAGTCAAATCCAATGAGTTAACCTAACTCATAACTTTTGATGTAACCAATTACATAAATTAATTTAAGTTTATAAAAACACAAAAGTTATGAGTTCTCAGATTTTTTTTCAGTTGAGTGATTAATTAGGTGATTAGTTAAGTGATTAGTTAAGTGATTAATCAAGTGATGGTTGAGTATTAGAGATGAACACCTGCTGTTAATCAGCAGAATCACTGAAGGAAAGATGAACACAAGAACTACAACTGACTTCCAACCACAACATTCGATGAAATCAACTGAAGATAATATGTTTAAACCACTAAAGATCTCAGCAGAGGAGAATTGAACATCTCCACAGACAGCATTACCAGCTTCACTTATTACCATCCAGAGTTTTATCATGCGTCTACAGAAGTTGTTATTGTGAATGAACAGAGGTCTGGATGAAGATGATTTATTGAGTTTTATTTAAAGACACCATGATAGTGGTCAGTGTTTGCTTTAGTTGGGCTCTTGACCCTTGTCTTTATAACACCAGTTGTTCCTCTGGCTGCTGTAACTGAGTCTTTATGACACACATTTGTTATGGCCCAAAAGCCAATGTGAGCATGTGGTTGTATTATGACAATGATTTATGAAAGTATGAATCATCATTCAGTGTCTTGATTCTCTGATCTCTGTACTGATCTCTGATTAAAATTTCTCTTTATAAGTTACAGTGATTCTGCTGTAAGGCCAAATGTTGTGACAATCAGATTTTAAAAACCTCTATGCTATCATGCTGACTTACACAGACATCAAGAATCAGTATATGGATCTCAACAATGGTGACCTTTCCAAAACGATTCATGCTGCAATGAATGCTGGAAGCCGTGTATGCATTGTGATTATGGTATTACCCAGCATGCATTGCAGCATGAATTGTTTTTTCAAATGGTCACCATTCTTGAGATTCATATCCTGATTCTTGATGTCTGTGTTATTCATTGTAATGCATTTTTTTTTGTGCACAAACCAACTGTAAAATTCTCCAAATTATTTAAAACCTTGTTTTATTTTTTACTATAGCATTACAGTTATGAATTGAACTAAGAACATTACCCTATTAAATAGAGCAGACTCTGATAGAGATCAGTCAGTCAAGTCACTACATGATGATCATCATCATCAATTCCTTGACCAACATCACCTTATCGTATTTTTCCTCGACCTCTCTGCCATAACACATGTGTTTTAAAACAAGTAATTACAGCAGCCAAAGAAAAGCATGTGTGAATGTCAAGCGTCAAGAGACCAACTAAAGCAAACGCTGATCTCCATCATGGTGACCTTAAACCTTGTTCCTCTTTCCTTCAGTGATTCTGCTTATTAACAGCAGGTGTTCATCACTAATGCTCAATCATCTCTTAATTAGTAACTTAACTATACAATTATCATTCAATTATCATTCTGGGATCAAGAATGTTCCATAACTCATAACTTTTGAGTTCTGTTTCAGTCTTTGTGTCCACATAGCTTTTTGTAATATTTGAGCCCAGTAAACTCAATTTATTTTAGTGCAAACAACTGTTAGGTTTTACAGTGTAGGTAGGTAGAGAGGACCCGGCCTTTGGATCCGGAAACAGTATTATCGGAGAGCGCTTACGTCACGACTTAACAACCGGATAGAGACTAGAAGCCCTATTGGCCGCTGGAAACCGAGAAATCCGGCCGCCATCTTGAACCGGTCGTATTCCTAGTTTCGTTGCGTGGCAGCAGATAAGATGCCAGAGCATTGTGGAGCATTTTCCTGTTCTAATCGCCGGACCATCGAAAATAGGGCTTTTCACAAGTAAGTCTTAACATTACCGTACTATTGGTTGTATTTTGTGAATTTAATATTACCAGATAATCGAGAAGGAGCAATGATATTTGCTATTACTGTACTGAAATCGTTGTGAAATGCTGTTTACTGCATAAGCCGGTGTTCACCCGGCATGGAGAGAGGTGGGGTAACTGTTAAAGTAATAATTACAAGAGCTTCTAGGTTATCAGATAAGCATTCAACTGCCCTGTTGTATACTGCCCTGCTAAGGCAAAAGACCGTAACTTCGTGTTTGGTCAAAAATGAGTTTTTTATATTTTTGGCACATTCAAGACCTGCTTTATCATGTGGATAAGTATCTTGAGTCAATTCTTTTATTTTTACAAGAAAATTATGGGTTGCCTTAACAGTAACTTCCAAAAGAAGAGAGAAACTAAGGCAGAACACCGTAACATCAGTTACGGCTCTTTGGCTTTGTTTTGGAACGCTCATTTTGAGTTACGGTGCTCTGCCTTTGTTTAGCCGCGCGTTAATATGAAGTTACTGTGCCGGTGTTCTATCAAATAATCCTACCTTTCAGATCGTAGCTACGGTGTTCTGCCTTTGTTTTACTCTCCATTAAAATTTCAATTACGATGTAGCGTGTGTAGCCTACTTTGTAGCTGCCATCAGTCCCTGTAACTTCTGATGTCCTCAGAGCTTTGTCCTGCACAAACGCGGTCAGAACATGTAGTATCTGAACCCGCTCCATCGACAAACGATAGACTATATATCATCGCGAATGATATGCAGAGTTGACAGAAAAATGTTACACACGCCGTAGCAGGTGAATACAACAAAGAACTAAAGCCCCGCCTCACCCAGTTCGGTTACCGTGCGCGCGTCTGTGTGTGTGTGTGTGTGAGGGGCGCGAGGGCGGGCGCGATCTAACAGTGGAAAGATATAAACATAGGCCTACTCCATAATTTTGTACAGGACATCATTCAAACTACAAATAGTTTGCTTATATTTGTGTACACTCACAATAAAACACAACATTGTGCATTGGTTTTAGTTTCAGTTTTTTTTTAAGTTACACATTACACACTACATTGATTAAAAAAGAAAATCAAATGTGTTTTTAATGGTAGTATTATTTTATACAGAAATAAATTATTTATCATTCAGATGAAGCTAGTATTAATAAATGTTAGGTCATCTGCAAAATGACTGAGTATGAAGAATAGGGAGGGGAACAATCAGGCCTCATGCCCTTCTGCAGACTCACACAGCTCTGATCTTTAAACACACACACACACACACACACACACACACACACACACACACACACACACACACACACACACACACACACACACACACACACACACACACACTTCAGTTTTAGAATCAACTTTTCAAAAACATTTAAATATTTTACATCTTTTATACATTCGTGGTGTTAATCAACTTTGTTTTATGAAATTTATGTTAATTAAAACCATTCATACTTTTCCAACTATACTTCAACTTCTTGTTGATACATGTGAAGCCATTTTTTATCATGAGTCCAATAGGGTTAATGTTGCTTACATTTTAAGTGTTATCATAACATTGTGCTATAAAATAGAAGTTAAGGTGTTTTGCCTTGGTATGACCGATTGTCATTTTGTGGGCAATCCTAAGGCAGAATACAGTAACTTCCGAAAAAGGGTCAAAGGTCA
Source organism: Chrosomus eos (assembly GCA_036326025.1). NCBI lineage: Eukaryota > Metazoa > Chordata > Actinopteri > Cypriniformes > Leuciscidae > Chrosomus > Chrosomus eos. The sequence goes on along the minus strand of JAZAVI010002266.1, from coordinate 4,729 downwards.
AATTTGAGTTCAATTTTTTTTGTAGATAGGTTAATACAGGTATACACTACAAAATGTGAAAATTACAATATTATACCTATAACTCAATTGTCAGGACATTAAGATAACTTTAAAGTCATTTTTCTCAGTTTCACACTCTGGTGAGTTAAGGTCTTTTGCCTTAGTAGGGCAGTATAGGTTTTTTGTGTTTGCGCACATGATATCAGGAAGCAATGTAATACACGCATGACAGCGATGCTTATTTCAGTTAAGTTACCCCTCCAACTTCTAGTTTTATTGATAACCTATATCTTATCATAATGCGATTTGGCTATTGATATTACAGAAGTCCTGTGGTAAAATTACATTAACTTACTCCATCTACTCTTGTTTACTCCATCTACTCTTGTAAAGTTAATCCGAATAGGGCTTTAGTCTCGACATTTTCCCCTCCCACATCCACATACAATAAAAACGTTTTTCGAATTTAATTTTTAGAAATTACTGATGCAAACACGTTGAAAAGCTTCTTCTCACTTTTATTACAGGTGGCTGCGTTCGGTGGATTCGGTGGCTCGTTTGTGTGTGTGTGTGTGTGTGTGTGTTGTGTGTGTGTGTGTGTGTGTGTGTGTGTGTGTGTGTGTGTGTGTTGTTGGTGTGTGTGTGTGTGTGTGTGTGTGTGTGTGTGTGTGTGTGTGTGTGTGTGTGTGTGTGTGTGTGTGAGTGAGAGAGAGAGAGAGAGAGAGAGAGAGAGAGAGAGAGAGTGTGTGTGTGTCTGTTCGTGTTTGTTTGTGTGCCTGTTCGTGTGTATGTGCGTGTCACAAATCATAAATTGTTTCTTCAACTTATTAAAATATCTTACCTACTGCAACTATGTGTTTCTGCTTCTTTATTATATTTATAGTGTGTGATTTATAAAATACATTATATCCTTCATCACACATATTGTGTCTGGTCACTTTATATCTTATAGCAGAATATTATATTACTGTTAAGCCTACTATGGAAATTAAAATACGCCGAACCATGTGTCCTGCATCATAGCTACATGAATGACCTTTGCAGCAAAAAAAAACGCGTGAAAATCAGTTCAGTATTCAGTGAGATATGATTAATTTAATGCGCTGACAGCTCATTCACCTGCCATTCAGATTACACTGAGCGGAGCGGATGACCGGTTTAAGATGGCGGCTCTAATTCTCGTCCGTGCCAATAGGCAGTAGCGGTCGATAGGGCGTCTACCTATATGATGTCTATGGGTTCAGAACCATATAAAGAGAGAGTTGCGACAACGGAAGTTCTAAAAAAAATTTTTATTTATTAATTTTTTTAATATAGAAAATTCAGGTACAAACAAGTAAGGCATACATCAACGATCATACAGTTGTATACATGTTGATAGATCACTTTTTAAAAAAAGAACATAGAGAAAGAAAAGGACAAAAAAAAAAAAAAAAAAAAAAAGGGGGTGAGGGTCTTAGTCCAATAACTTAACCAATTCCAAAACGGAAAGAAGTCTCAGGACCTTTCTGTCCGTCATCCAATGAAGTGATTTTACATATAGTTTCACATCATTCTTCCATGCACTGAAATGTGGTTTGATCTTTAAATATTTACATCTGTGGATGAAGTGTTTACCTAAAACAATGAGAATCTTTATCAAAAAAAAAAAGTTTTTATCCTTCAAAAACACTCCAACTTTAATTGAACTCACATTCAAAGGGAGAAGCGATATCTCCTTAGATTGTAACCAACTCTGAAATGAAAGCCAAAATTCTTGTAAAAATTCACAATGAAAGAAAATATGTTCAACAGTCTCAATTTCCTTCTCACAAAATCCACATGAATTGTTTTCCCAATTGAATCTTTCATGTAAAAAGCAATTAGATGGGTAAATGTCATTCAATATTTTAAATGTCACTTCTTTTGCCTTAGGAAAGACTGGGTAAGATAAATACCGCTTCCTTATTTTTTTTGCCTCTTCGTCACTGAAATCTTTTAGAACATATTTTCTTTTCAGTTGACCAGAGAAATACTGTTTGGATAACACATTTCTAATAAACTTATTTGTAAACTGTTTACTATTTAAAATAATTCCTTCAATACAAAGAGGTCTCATTTCTGATTGAGTGTTCGAGTCCATTACAAACTGTTTAATCATCATTGTCAAGGGTGCTGGGATGGCCTTTAACACTTTATTATACTCTCTTATTGGGCACTGGAAATTGAATTTATCACAAAAATCTCTATAATTCAACAAATCACCAGAATAATCCATCAAATGTGATAACGCCCATATTCCTTTTTCCATCCAAGTTCCTAAAAACAAGGATTTTCTATTACTCAGAATATACCTGTTGTTCCACAGAGGTGTATTATGTGGTGTAAAGTTGTGTTTGAAGATTAGGTTCCAGTACAAAAGAACTTGCTGATGGAAATCAGATAATTTTACAGGTAGTTTGTTTAAATCATAGTCACATTCCACCCATTCTGTGGAAAATTGCATTCGGGATGCTAAACCAAAAAGAGTCATTATGACACACAAAAGAATTCAACCATTTTAGTTTTAGTACACCATTCATCACAGAAAAATCTATGACATTCATGCCACCCTCTTCGATACTCTTAACCATGTCATTTTTCCGGATATAATGGCATTTACCCTTCCAAATAAAATTAAAATGTTATCTTATTTATTAATTTAATCATGTTATTTGAAATTTCTAGAGAAAAGGCAGGGTAAATGGCTCTTGATATACTCTCCATCTTGGCTAGAAGAGCCCTGCCAAAAATTGTTATATCCCTTTGCAGCCACGAATCCAATATTACTTTACATTTATCAATATTTTTAAGAATGTTTTCTTTTTCCCTTATTTCTTTATTTCTGGTGACCGTGATGCCCAAATATTTGACTTCAGATTTAACCTGTATATTATCAATTAAGCGATCTGGTTGGTCATGTAAAGCTAGGATTTCACATTTATTAGTGTTCAATTTAACACCTGATGCCTTTGAGAACTGACTGATTGAATCTAATGCTCTGGAAATTTGTCTTTTATCTTTTAGAAACAAAGTCGTGTCGTCCGCAAACTGACTTATTATGATGTGCTTTCCCAGGATGTTGAAGCCATCAGAATTGTTCATTTTAATCCTAATAGACAATAGTTCAGCGACCATTATAAATAATAAAGGAGAACTGTTGCAGCCTTTTCTAATGCCCCTTTTAACTGCGAATCGTGAGCATGTGCCGTGCTCCAGCGATACACAGCTGTTAATATCATTGTAAAGTAGACTAATTAAATTTGAGAATTTTTGTCCAAAACCAAAAAGATTTAAAGTTTCTAAAATAAAGGGGTGTTCAACTGAATCAAAAGCTTTGCAAAAGTCTAAGAATACAATAAAACCATGTTCTACAAATGTATGACTGTACTCGATCAAGTCTAGTACCAATCTTATGTTATTATGAATCGATCTTCCAGCAAGAAAGCCAGACTGAGTTTCACTTATTATCTGGGGTGGGCATTTTTCATCCTAGCTGCAATAATTCCCGATAACAACTTATAATCAATGTTAAGAAGTGTAATTGGTCTTAAATTATCTAACAATCTTTTATCTTTGCCATGTTTAGGAATAAGTATAATTAGGCCTTGCTTCATGCTTGTCATTAATTCCTTCCTCAATATGCATTCTTGAATTGCCTTAAATAATAAATGTGTGATTTCTTTCCAAAAGAACCTATAAAACTCGGCAGTGAGGGATTTATTCAATGTCAATTTCAAGCTCACATCATCTAATTCTTCTACTCTTAACTCGGACTCACAAAATTCTTTAGAGGAAACATCAATTTTGGGTATGAAGTCCTTTATTTCATTTACAAAATTTGAGGAATCTATTTGGGAATATGCAGAGGTGTAGAGATTATTATAAAATGTAAAAACTGCATTTTTCATGGTTTTATTGTCCTTGCACTCTACGTCATTTATCAGTAAACTTGATATTGCTTTTGTTATGATCAGGCAGGAATGAAGCGGAGAGAATCCAAGTGCAAGCATAAATTTAATAAATGAACAGATACTCCAGGGTAAACATGAACTCAGAACAGGGGCTCGTTCTTCGTACGTTGCTTAAAACATCCGAGATCAAATGAGACATCCAAGATAATATCATCGGGCTAATCATGATCCGGCTAATTGGGTTCTTCGAACACACCTGTTGTTTATGATTAGTATCGCTGGATTGAATTATCTGAGATAACTGCGCGTTCATGCGCTGGGTTAAAAGGGGATATGTATCGATAGTAGAAACATTGATCAGCTACGCTGCTATTGGCTGCTCACCGTGGCCAAAGAGCGCGCTCAGTTTTTTTCTCCACAGAAGAGCAAGAGTTATTGCTTGAAGGATATGCTGAATTTGAAAACTTAATTAAAACGCCAGGGAACACCTTAACGTGTGCAAAAGCCAGGAGAGAGGGCTGGCAAAAAGTAGCAGACAAATTAAGTTTGTAGTTAGATGTTTTTATCACTTATTACAGTATAGTTTTTATATTTGAATAATTTCTAAATAATTAATAACTTTGTTCATTGTAATGTCAGAGTCACCACCCACTACTAGAACATAGGAACAAGTAAAAGTAAAGTACTATTATTCTACATAATAGTAATATGTACTTATACTAATCTCTTTTAAAAAGGCACTGCTAATAAATGTTTGCCTGTTTATAAAAGCAACCATGAAAAAGGCTGAGAAATAA
>JAZAVI010002265.1:15000-19962 GCA_036326025.1 Chrosomus eos | reverse complement strand
CCCTCCCTCCTTTAGTAGACTTAGATATCCTAGGAACGACCAGAAGCCTCGAATTTTGTGATCTTAAAGAGCGCGATGGATTGTAGGGCGATAGAAGGTCTGTTAAATACACAGGAGCTAAACCATTTAGAGCTTTATAAGTCAATAGTAATACTTTGTAATTGATACGGAACTTAATAGGTAACCAGTGTAGAGATGATAAAATTGGTGTTATATGATCATATTTTCTTGATCTAGTAAGAACTCTAGCGGCTGCATTTTGCACTAACTGAAGCTTGTTTATTGAGGATGCAGGACAACCAGCTAATAAAGCATTACAGTAATCTAGTCTCGAGGTCATGAATGCATGAACTAACTTTTCTGCATCTGAAACAGATAGCATGTTACGTAGCTTAGCAATGTTTCTAAGGTGGAAAAAGGCTGTTCTTGTAACATATGAGATATGATTTTCGAAAGTCAAGTTGCGGTCTAGTATAACACCCAGGTCTTTTACTGTAGTGGATAAAGTAACAGGACATCCTTCTAAATTAAAGTTGTATTGTAAGGGATTTTGTGGGTAGTTTTTTGGACCAATAAGTAATACCTCCGTTTTATCTGAATTTAATAGCAGGAAATTACACGTCATCCAGCATTTTATATCTTTTAGACACTCTGTCAAGTTAGATAAGTTAGTGTTTTCATCTGGTCGTGATGAGATATATAATTGAGTGTCATCAGCATAACAGTGAAAATTAATTCCATGTTTTCTTATAATATTACCAAGTGGCATCATATATATTGAGAATAGCAGAGGGCCTAGGACAGATCCTTGCGGCACTCCATAGTCTACTGATGTTATCTTTGATTTTTCCCATTTAAACAGACGAAATGGTAACGGTCTGATAAGTACGATCTAAACCAGCTTAATGCCTGTCCCTGAACACCAGTGTAGTTTTGTAGTCGATCTAAGAGTATTTTATGATCTATAGCAGGTGTGCCCAACCCTGCTCCTGGCGATCGACTGTCCTGCACAGTTCATCTCCAACCCTAATCAAACACACCTGAAGGTCTTCAATTAAGGTCTTAACAACCAATTAAGGTATTCAGGAGTACTTGAAAATTAAAGCAGGTGTGTTTGATCAGGGTTAGAGATAAACTGTGCAGGACAGTCGATCGCCAGGAGCAGGGTTTGGGCACACCTGATCTATAGTGTCGAACGCAGCACTAAGATCAAGTAGAACTAGTATTGAGATACAGCCTTGGTCAGAGGCTAAGAGTAAATCATTTGTAATTTTAACTAGCGCAGTTTCTGTGCTATGATGCGGTCTGAATCCCGACTGAAATTTTTCGTAGATATCATTTTCTTGCAAGAAAGAGTATAATTGAGCGGACACAATTTTTTCTAGTATTTTAGACATAAATGGAAGATTTGAGATGGGTCTGTAATTTGCTAGGTTATTTGGATCTAATTGCCGTTTCTTAATGAGAGGTTTTATTACTGCCAGCTTGAATATTTTTGGAACGTGACCTAAAAATAAAGACGAGTTAATAATATTGAGAAGAGGCTCTTCCACTACAGGTAACACTTCTTTAAGTAGTTTAGTGGGTATTGGATCTAATAAACATGTTGTTGGTTTAGATGCAATGATAAGTTTATTTAGTTCTTCCTGTCCTATAGTTGTAAAGCGGTTGTAGTTGTTCTAGAGGGGCCATAGTTGAGGCTGAGTCATAAGACACCATAGAGGATTGTACATTTACAATTGTGTTTCGGATGCTTTCTATTTTCTCATTGAAGTAATTCATAAAATCATTACTACTATAATGTAACGGAATATTTTGCTCTGGAGATGTCTGATTATTTGTTAGTCTAGCCACGGTGTTAAATAAAAACCTTGGATTATTTTGGTTATTTTCAATTAGTTTGCGGATATGCTCAGCCCTGGCTGATTTTAGAGCCCTTTTATAACGTGACATACTGTCTTTCCACGCGATTCTGAAGACCTCTAAATTAGTTCGTTTCCATTTACGCTCTAAGTTACGAGTTTCTCTCTTGATAGCATGCGTAGCACTGTTGTACCATGGTGTTTTAGTTTTCTCTCTAACCTTTTTTAATCTAATTGGTGCAACAATATCTAGTGTACTAGAGAAAATGTTGCTCATACTGCTAGTCATTTCCTCTAGTTCATCTGTTTGTTTGGGTTTACTGAGCAGCTGAGATAGATCAGGTAAGCTATTTGAGAATCTTTCTATAGTGGTTGGAAGGATTGTTCTGCCTGGTCTATAACGTGGCGCAACATGACAAATTTCAGCAGTGCGTATTATGCAAGTTACCATGTAATGATCAGTGAGATCGTCACTTTGCGGTATAATATCTATATCGGTTGGATCGGTTCCATATGAAATAATTAAATCTAGTGTATGATTTAGACGATGAGTGGGACCACTGACGTTTTGCTTCACCCAAAAGAGTTTAATAAATCTGTAAACGCAGCCCCTAACGCATCATTTGTATTATCTACGTGTATGTTAAAGTCGCCAATAATTATTGCTTTATCGACATTAACCAATAGGTCTGAGAGAAAGTCTGCAAAATCTTTTAGGAAATCAGTATATGGCCCTGGAGGTCTATATACGGTAGCCAAGGCTAGAGATAATAAGGATTTCTTTCTTACATCTAAGAGCGTAACATTTAGCACAAGTACTTCAAACGAATTAAACCTATGACAAGTTTTCTGAGTCACATTAAGAATATCTCTATAGATTGTTGCAACACCGCCGCCACCACCGATCAGACGGGGCTCATGCTTATAACAGTATGGTGGAGTAGACTCATTTAGACAGAAATAATCATTTGGTTTAAGCCAGGTTTCAGTAAGGCACAGAACATCGAAATTATTATCTGTGACCATTTCATTTACAATAACCGCCTTAGGTGTGAGCGATCTAATGTTTAGAAGACCTAGCTTTAGAAATTGTTTTTGTTCACTGATATTTAGATTTTCTGGTTTAATTACAATAATATTCTTGCTAGATCTTACAGTAGATTTGTTGTTTGGCTTCACTAAGCGAGGAATAGACACAGTTTCTATATAATGTTCTACATTGGTACTTATATCAATTAAGTTGGGACAGCAAAGACTATGATTTGGACTTTGACTTACTAGTCAGATGGTGTGTAGCGTCTTGGAGATGTTGTCCGACAGAACAGCCGCTCCGAGTCTGCTGGGGTGCAGACCATCAGGACGGAAGAGCCTAGGTCGCTCCCAAAACAGATTCCAATTATTTACAAAGAGCAGTTTCTGTTCATTACACCATGACATTAACCATTCATTTAAAGCAAATAATCTACTAAACCTTTCTTGTCCAAGTCGGTACGTGGGAAGCGGTCCAGACACGACGATCGTTGCTCTAGGCGATGTGCTGCGTACCGTCTCGATCAGGCTCCTGTAGTCCTTCTTCAGAACCTCCGTCTGCCGCAGCCTGATGTCATTCGTCCCCGCGTGCAGCACGACAGCTCCGACGCGCTCGTCACCGTTCAGGATCTCGGGAACCTGCGCAGCGACATCAAGAACACGAGCACCAGGAAAGCAGTGAGTGCGCACCTTACCTTTACCCGAGGTAGCACGGACATGGCGGACCATGGAAGTGCCGATGATCACGGCGTCGTCGCGTTCCGACTCGCGAAGAGGGGAGAAGCGGTTCCGGGTGGAGATCTCGAAGACCGGGAGGGGCGGAGAGGTTCTTGCTCTGGTCCTGGCTCGTGTCGTGACCCAGGGTGCAGGAGTGATTGAAGGCAGAGATGATCGCGTCCTCCTGGGCAGAGAAACGCACGGAGTAGACGAAGTCGGAGTCAAAGTCACAAAGTTACTAACCACTGACTTGTGAGCATCGGCGCGTGATGTTTCAAGGGCTGATCGCCGATCTCGCAGCTCGGCTTGCTTCTCCAGCAGAACACGAATCTGCTTCTCCACCGACTCCAGCTCCAATCGTACCGAAATCAGCTCGAATGTGTCCTCACCTGCACTCAGAGGTAACGTTAGACACACATCCGATATGTTCGCCATTATAACAGATGAACAGTAAATTAGTAGTAATAGTAAACAGTAAAGCAATCCGATTGTTTTTTTTTTTATAAGGAATAGTATCGAGGATAAGTTCACATGATATAAAAATAGAAAGTGCCTGTTTACAATTGAGTGGTAAAGAAGAAAATCAAGGATTAATGAATCAATTCGACGGAGCTCCAAACACAAACACAGACCGCACGCAGATGTGCTTATGCCCCGTTGATGCGGGCTCTAAGCACAATCAACGTGTTTTATGTACTTTCAGAGAAGCTTTCAGAGAAACGGGTGTAAAAGATGAGACGACGCTCGATAGGCGCGAGGCCACGCGTGAAATGCTAGCGGGCTAAAGGCTAGTAGCCGAGATTCGGAAAGTTGGATCTAAGTAGCGATATCAAAGCAATCCGATTGTTTTTTACAAGGAATATTATCGAGGATAAGTTCACACGATATAAAAATAGAAAGTGCCTGTTTATAATTGAGTGGTAAAGAAGAAAATCAAGGATTAATGAATCAATTCGACGGAGCTCCAAACACAAACACAGACCGCACGCGCATGCGCATGATCACCTATTCATCACATCACTCCATCTTGCAACAGCTCCATTGGCCCCCCATCACTTACCGTATCAACTATAAAATACTTTTCCTCACTTTCAATCTTGCCCCTTCATATCTTTTTGGCCTCCTCCATATACCCACCCACTCTCGGATCCTCTTCTTCCATCCGTGCTCCTGTTCCCCGTGTCCGGCTTATTACTATGGGGAGCAGGGCCTTCAGCTGCTGTGCTCCTCAGCTCTGGAACTCGATTCCACTTGTTCTACTGATACGGATTCCCTCTCACATTTTAAATCCAAACTCAAAACCCATCGGTTTAGAATAGCTCTAACCACAACTCGCTCTGACCACAACTGCATT
>JAZAVI010002265.1:7500-12500 GCA_036326025.1 Chrosomus eos | reverse complement strand
TAAAGTGCAAAACAACATTGTCAAAATGCAGAGGTGCGAATTTACAAACAATGTTAATTTAACATAAAAGCATAGGCTACATTTGCCATGGTATGGTTTGCCATGACTGCATGTTAATAATCCCTAAAAGCTGACATCATCGCGATCTCACACATCTCTATTATTATCAATGAAGCTGACTTTCACAATGAATATTTCACAATATCTACACTTTGTTTGTTATAAACAGAGGATTTGCCAGCATGCAGAATTCAGCACTGAACAAAAAGTCAGTTTTGAGCGGTGATGGGAGTCCATCTTAAATGCTTCTGATTGGTCATTGTGTTTAAGAAATCAACACATATGTCTGTGATTGGCTACATCGCTCACGCTGGAAACATGTTACAAATAGAAACTCTGGCCAGTAAATCGTTTTAATTTTGTTTAGTTGTTCTTTTCTGCTACAGATTAATAACAATTTATTCGTTTTTATAGGTTTTATTCATTGATATTCATAATTTGTGGGAGTCCTGTGAATCGTTTTATATCTCCCACACAGCCCGCACACACAGTGCATACACCCGCGCCTGCGCTCGCACTCGGCCATCAAATCTAGTCCCGCGCCGCACGTCTCTAGATCAAGGGCCGGCCCGAGGATGGCGGCGGGAAATATCGGCCCATGTTCTGCCTCGGGCAGAGAATTTAAGCTATAAACAGGACAGAGTAACAAGGCAGGCTTCGCTCATACATTTTTTGACGACGTAACGTTAGTTAAGGCGTGTGTTGCTTAGGCGGCCGCCTTAGTTACAAAGTGCTGCGGGAAACCCTGAATCTTTAATGGAAACGCGACAGCGTTTAACATAGAATAACTTATCAGAGTTGTTTTGCAACAGTGTTCATTAACAACCATTCAACTCCGGATTGATTCTGGAATATTCGCTGGGAAAATAAGCTCCGCATTGACTGCAACAATCCGTCCTCCAACGCATGCTCATGTTTTGAGACTGTGCTCGAAGAGGAGGCGGGGCTATTCGCACGCGCCTCCGTTGTCAGTTTGTGAGAGAGAGAGGGGGGGGGGGAGCAAGCTGCGCGCAGCTCTACAGTAAAATACAATTTTACCCATATTAAATAGTTTAAAAATCTGAAAATCAATCCGTGGCGGTCAGCATTGATATTGTGGCGGCCCGCCACAAATTAATGAATGTATGGGAAACCCTGGTTTATATAATTTTAAAAAAAATGTCACACTCTGTCTCTCTCTCGCCCAGTGTCGCTGGCGGAGTTCGCTTCGCTTTTGTCCAGTCTGGCGCCTCATAGACAGACGCGGTGTGTGTGTATGTGAGAGAGAGACGCATGAGTGATAGAGAGACGGAGGGGAGCGGGGAAAGGAAATACAACAGAAAGAATACGCTGCGTGTTTTAAATAGCATTAAAAAAAAATGAACGAAACGCAATATGTGGCGGCCGGAGTTGATTTTAGGCCGCGAATTAGTCTATGTGTGGGAAACACTGCATAAAAGTCACGTGCGAACTGCTCGGCTCGGTACTGAGGGCTTATAGCGTCGAGTTTCTTAAGTTTTTCGCCGACGAAAGCAGAGCCGTGGAGAGCCGCTTCGCCATGCTTTCATTGTTTTGATGCCGTCATTGGAGCTGTACAGGGTTGGACAATGAAACTGAAACACCTGGTTTAGACCACAATAATTTATTAGTATGGTGTAGGGCCTCCTTTTGCGGCCAATACAGCGTCAATTGGTCTTGGGAATGACATATACAAGTCCTGCACAGTGGTCAGAGGGATTTTAAGCCATTCTTCTTGCAGGATAGTGGCCAGGTCACGACGTGATGCTGGTGGAGGAAAATGTTTCCTGACTGGCTCCTCCAAAACACCCCAAAGTGGCTCAATAATATTTAGATTGGTGACTGTGCAGGCCATGGGAGATGTTCAACTTCACTTTCATGTTCATCAAACCAATCTTTCACCAGTCTTGCTGTGTGTATTGGTGCATTGTCATCCTGATACACGGCACAAAACTGTGCTCTTACCCTGCTAATTGGACCTTCACAGTCTGCTCTTATTGGTTCAATGTGCAATTAATGAAGATTGGCCACCAGGCTGGTCCAATTTAGCCATGAAACCTCCCACACTAAAATGAGAGGTGTTTCAGTTTCATTGTCCAACCCCTGTAGATGTCGCCCAGATTTGCTTCCCCCAGTCTGCATTTAAAATTAAGCCACACTCTCGATCGTTTACGTCTTGGGGGATTTAAAAATCCAGTCGCATACTGTAACGTCATGCCACGACGCGGGAATGGATGGAACGGAACGGAACATTCGGAATCGTTAGTGGAATCATTAACGTGTGGACGTGTACGATTCCGATGGATCGGAACGTTCGGAACCGGTTCCAAACCGGAACCTGGAACCGATTCCCAAGCCTACTCACAATCACACTCACACACACAGTCAGATCACCAAAAACTGCTGGAACAGCGACAGCTTCATCTCTAATAATCCTCTTCACAGCATCAGCTCAGCTTTATTTCTACAGCGCTTTATACAGTACAGTTCGTTTCAGAGCGGCTTCACTGTAATAAACTGGAGAATAACAGAAGTAATGATGAAACTTCATCAATATGAGAAACTTAGAATCAGGAGTGAAGCAGCTCTACAGAAGATGGAAGAGTCATTATTCAGATCAAGTTCTGTTCTCATCTGATAGTGTCAGTGCAGTCAGATCAAAAATATTACTGAATATGAAGTGTCTCATAAACCCATGTGACCCGTCACTGCTCCGGCTGCTTCAGAGAGAGAGAGAGAGAGAGGTCTGCGGAAGGAAAGCGAGATCTGAGCGCGTGCAGTGAGAGTCGCTCCTCAGGGACTCTGAGCTCTCGCTGATGATGATGGTGTTTGTTGTTAGTTTTCTCGGGTTGTTTGGTGCTGAATGGACACATCGCCCCCCCGAACAGGAAACAGGAAGTGTCTCTGAGCCGCTGGGCCTCGGGATCACAGCTGCACGACAGGAGAAGAAGAGGAGACTGACATGATCCTCCGGTCACAACACCACACACACACACACACACACACACACACACCAACCACACACACAACACACACACACAACACACACACACACACACACACACACACACACACACACACAGATCAAGCGGACAGTGACAGAGACCTGACATGATCCTCCGGACACCACACACACACACACAGAATGAGCCCAGCTGACCTCTGACCTGCTGCTGAGGCACCACAGAAGATTTGAACATCAGCTTTCTCTATGACTAGGTGCACGTGGCCGCCATTTTGGATTTCTGATCAGCGAGTGTACGTCTAGACACTTCCGGTTTCGCTTTATGCCCGGTGCAGGAGCCGAATAAAGCCGAAAATGATCTCTTATAGTTGTTTATAGAATCAATTATATCATTTAAAATACTACTAAGATATATATTACTATCACACGAGCAAATGGCAATTAAATGCACGGATGCAAATTCAGATTAATGAATGAAATGTTCACGAACAGAAGATTGTATGGTCTCATGCTGCATACACAATGAGAATTATGCCTTCTATGTTACAACTACGATTTTATTTGATTATATCAGCAGACCTGATTTTGATTTATTGTTTTGATTTTATTGAATATTGATTTTATATGTCTTTTTGCAGTGATGCTTTTTAATTGCTAATGGCTTTATAAAAATGTTAATGACGGCGCTGTGAACGTCACTAATGATAAAACTCATTTTAACAGCACGGGTATATTCAATCTAAATAATTAAGTGAAAATAATAATCCAATCGCTAAAAAGCACATTTCCAAATAAGCACATAAATTCCATTAGAAAGACTAAGATTAAATGCGTTCTTACCGGATTCAGTGCATCTTGAATTTATATTTTTTGTCTGATCTGGCAGCTTCGAGTAGGGCTTTTCAATCATTATGTGTCTGTACATCTCCTTTTTTATGGTCACCTGTAACTGGTTTTTACCATGTATATTTTTTCTCCCATTCCTTATACGAACAAGACGCTTTTTCTTCTCGGGAGCTCCGGATAGATCCATTTTTCTGTTGCAGTTTATTTTTTCTCAGTTGTCCCGCTCTGACTAGAACCAATAATAACGGCTGCGTATGTTCAGTTTTTTATTATTAACATTTTATATTGTAGAATTGTAATTTAAAAGGACGATGAAATAAAATGATGCAGACAAAATTAAAATGCGGGACACTGCTTATGACTTGCGGGACGCGGGACAAAGCTTCAAATTTCGGGACTGGTCACCCTCAATGGGGAATGCATGAAAGCTGACTTCTTTGTTTTAACGTGATGAAACGGTTCATAACGACACACAACAGTGAAGTGCGCGGATCTGTCACCCCTCTGAAAGGCAAGTCGCTTCCCTTGAATTTTAAAAACACTCATTGTGCATCAAAAGCATCTGTCATCAGAGGGTGACAAAAACACCCGGTCTGTTGTCGGCATTGCTTTATTTGGTAACATTATTGCTAATTGTTTGTATTTTAGTAATTTAAATGCATATAATTTTCTGTGTATTTCACCTGTGCGTTTATATGCTTTCTATTACTGCATTTATTTGCGCAAGTGAGATGAGTAAAGAGCAATCATATATTTCATAAATCATTATCTGTCTTTTTTTATAAGCAGCACCTACAGTTTTTATTCCACTGTAAAATATACACAATTAGCTATATTAAATTGTTTGTTAACTAACGTTACAGTTAAAAATGTAAATTATTTACAATTATTACGATTTTTTCCGCCGTCGTTTTTATCTATAAAGATAATTGATGCAAAGAAAGCATGTATGTAACATATGTGTTGATAATATTGATCGAGCAACTGATGTAGCCTAAGTAGGCCCTAAGTGTTATATGTGCAGAATTGAGAAAAAATAGTAGGCCTATTTATGGAGATTTAAACAAGACAGGGCAAACGTGTGAATGTTCAGGCGGTATTGTATGCAATCAAATAAAATCGCAGTTGTAAC
>JAZAVI010002265.1:0-2500 GCA_036326025.1 Chrosomus eos | reverse complement strand
TAAACAACTTACTCCGAGCTTGTATCCTCGGCGGGGTCAATTCGTTATTCAAAATGCAGCCGTTCGTCATCCAAGTTTCAAATTCCTCTGAGGAAAAGGTGAATTCCTCCCCGCTGTTCAGAATCATCTGAAGGAGTAGCGTGCTGCCATCCTCAAAACGCGATGAACTATCAGTGAATCTGAAGAAACTTTGTGTTGTTATGGCATTGATCGGGGGGGCGTGCCACGTGTGCGATGCATAGATCGCCTATTTACCATGTGAAAAGCGCTGGGGGTGTGGCGGCCTCAGCTAATTAAAGATAATGAAGGGAGAATGAAAAAACTTTACCTCTCCTTGGTTTCAAACAGATTACATAAACTGGAAATATTTTTATATTAAATTACTATAAATTACTTCATTTAAAAGAAGAGAATTTCAGCTTCATAAAGAGAAATATCTCGTATCTCTGTGACAAGTATTGACAGAGTTACAGTTAATTTTTCGGATGCGTTTCAGAACGGACCTCACTGACAGAGAGAAGGCAAAACCCGCATCATGTTTATTTTTCTTTATTTGACAAAAAGCACAACACTTTGTTTTTATTGTGAGTACCCACAAAAAAAATAGACACTTAACAGGATCTAATGATGTACAACACTTATATGTAAGATCAAAATCAACAGAGTAATTTGATTCTCTTTTGCACTGATAAGGAAAAAATCCAGCAAAACGCACCGGCGCGTCTGCCGAACCCAGAGGGTTAAGGAAAATTATCTCTAAACCGATGCTGTAAACTAAAAAAGGGAAACATGTCCATACATGACTGTAATATTAAAGGTTAAAGTTAACTACAGATCCCAACTTTTATTGCTATTTATTTTTAGCTATAATAATCAGCAATCGAATTAAAGCTTAGTTGTATATAAACAATTTCATGTCACATACGGCATTTTTTATATGACATATTTATGTTTCTACTCCAATTTATTGTTGAAATATAAACATTTACATTAAACAGTGGCTGTCATAAATGGATTCATCCAAACATAAATGAATCAGAACGCTACTCTCTAAAGTTATTTTTAACTCTCTATGGAGTTTATGGTCACTGAATATCTTTAAATCTGACGTTGCGTGACATTATTGGTTTTCCTGACATGTTTCTGCGGTTGAAACACTGATTGATGGATTAAACACATGATTGATTTCAGTTGTTCTGAATCTTTCAACTTTCCTTCTGATGTTCATTGATGTTTGATGTTCACACACACACACGCACGCACGCGCGCGCACGCACGCACGCACGCACGCACGCACGCACACACACACACACACACACACACACACACACACACACACACACACACACAACACACACACACACACACACACACACACACACACACATTCACTGATTGACTTTACTGATGAAACTGATGAGACTTTGTTTCATATCGAAAGTATCAAAGCACAAAGATTACTGTGATAATGGGATTGCAGGAGCTACAGATAATGATGTTTAGAGAAAATTTGTTCAACTGAAAACAGCAAAGACTAAAAGATTGATTCTTTGAGATTTAAGAATTAATATCGGTTTATCAGAATGAAAGTTGAATAAAACCAGGGAATCAATATCAATATTCTCGCTGTGTTTCTGATCAGAGCCGTGAGACGCTACACTGATTCGATTGGTCCTGATGTTGGACAGAGTGTGTGTGTGTGAGAGTGTGTTCTCTTGTGTTCAGTCCTGTGGTGATTTCTCTTCTCTCTGCTCCCAGAATCCTTTTCACCAGCTTCCAATCAAGCAGCCAGCCAATCATAACTCTGACTTCTGCCTGTGTTTCTGTGTTGTGTTGTTCTGGTGTGTGTGCAGTGCTGAAGAGAGCTCGTGTAGTGGGGTTGTCCTCTCTTGCACTGAAAAGTTGAACAGACGCACGGTTCTGCTGCGACCGCTCAGCAAGCAGGAGCATTTCAGCCATTTCAGCTTCTGTCCACCTGTAAGAGCCCCTGCCTCTGAATCACACACACACATGGCCTCTGATTCACACACACACATACTGCCTTTGATTCACACACATACTGCTTCTGATTCACAAAGACGCTGCTTCTGATTCACACACACGCTGCTTCTGATTCACACACACGCTGCTTCTAGATGCTTCTTTTGCCGCGCCGCCAGCAACACTCCTGTTAATCTTTTGGAGAGACACGCTCGCTCACATTTAATTTAGGCTTTTTTACATATAAAGTTTGATCGGTGAGCATAAACACAAGCTCAATCACACGTGTGACGTGAGATAAGACCTCATTGGTTCTTGAAATTCGGTTTAGCATATTTGAGTCTGTAATCAATCTGATGCTGGATGACAAAATTACCTTTTAGAGCACTAGACGTGTGAGTTTTGGGACACAACCTAGACACTAGACATTTGGGACACAACCATAGTTTTTTTCTAGGACATCCGTCACATATCAGATACAGTGCTGTGCTAAAGTCTCAGACACTTCAGTTCAACATGT
>JAZAVI010002264.1:0-17040 GCA_036326025.1 Chrosomus eos | reverse complement strand
GTCATCGTCCCCGTTTAAGAGAAATCTAGCCTGTGGGCACCATCTTTCCATCCACTCTAAGAAAAGGATCTGCTTCAGTGTGAGGTTAAAGAATGAATCATTGAAGTCCCACTGTAAAATGTCCTTGTTCTCATTGTTCTCCAGCTTCAATAGCTTATTCAACCTGCGCTTCTCGAAGCCAGTTCTAGTTGTTCCGATTATGAAGACTCTACGGATCCACACACCTTTGTGCAGTCGTTCCTTAGCCCATGTTTTCCGCAGGACTTCTCGCCGCTCGTAGTTTTCTGGAGAACTCTTGATGACCAGCAGAAGGAAGACATCTGCAGAGTTCAGGGGTCCACCACACTTATTAGGCAAGTCGAGCAGCATGGGAAAATTCCTACAGTGTCGGTAAAGCAGGAAATCTTGGATATGACCTGGCAGAGTAGAAAATCCAGCCACATTATAAGCCAACATATTCTGCTGACAACGTGAAGACAAAGGCCGGAG
Organism: Chrosomus eos; assembly: GCA_036326025.1. NCBI lineage: Eukaryota > Metazoa > Chordata > Actinopteri > Cypriniformes > Leuciscidae > Chrosomus > Chrosomus eos. The sequence continues at coordinate 16,551 of JAZAVI010002264.1, read as the reverse complement.
AGATTCAGATCTAGGCAAATGGATTTGATGATGGAGCATCTCATTTGTGTCATTCCTATTTGATGTCACGTCTTCTTCAATGTTATTTTTGTTCATGATAATGAAGAGGCACACAGCACCTGTGAGACTTAAAGCCATTGTCTCCATGCATTTCATTCTCATTTTCGCACCTGTTTAAGAACAGAGACACAATTCATAGTATAAACAAAAGTTTAGAAAGAAAAAATTCTCTCAATAAGGATTTTCAAGTATATACACACACACACACACACACACACACACACACACACACACACACACACACACCCCACACACACACACACAACACACACGCCTTTATTTCAGACCCAGTCACAAAATCTTAATTTGAGGCCGTCCGAGAAACTTCTTTTGTGATCTGCAGAAGTCATACAGATTTTTAAAAAATCAATTTTATTTTTGTTTGAAAATGGATACACTGTGACACACATTAATGTCCACATTAATGTCCTAAGGTTGGTCATGAACTGAATTTTTTTATTATTTTATAATGTTTCTATAATGGGTAAACACGTTCCTAGCATTAGGATCGTTTGGAAGGTAATGGTCATCGATCCTGTCATCTTCGATCTTATGTAACTATTCACTAACGTGCCAGTGAGCGGAGCCAAAGACACGCTGTGACGTATGCATTGATATTTTTCTGCAAAGGCGGTCTTTCGCTTCCCTGTGACGTCATAAGTCTCCACTTTTCAGATCCTGTAGTTCTCTTACGAGAGGTTCTCTCGTATTGCGTAAGCTAGCTTACGCTACGGGAAAGATTCCATCTTTCTGAGAAATTGAAGCCAAAAATTATCCTATAATTTTGTATCCATTGTCAACGCAGTTCAGCTGCAGCAGACCATGAGAGGGCTAGCTAGCCGCTCATTGGTTCGCTCACGGAGAACTGCTCAAGCCTATGAGGGAGCGCGGATGAACCCGCGACCAATGAGAGTCTGACTCGCTCTCATTACGTCACCGCCCCCGAAACGGGCGTGGACGAGGCTATAAATACCCCGAAATAGGCTGAATAATCTGATTTTTCATCCTTCAGCGACGCACCTGCATCTGCTGATCCTGAGAGAGAAGCCGCCGTCGTCGAAAAGGCACCTTCTAGCGAGCGTTTGGGAGACTGAGGAAGCCGGCCGTCTTCGCCACCTTCAGCCGTCCTGTGAGCTAGCGCCATCCGACGGATTGTATCCTTTTTACAAAAATGCTTCCTATATATTGTTGTATCTAAAAGAGCGAGCGTCTTTTTCAAGATGTCTCGTAAATTTTCTGGCGGCTCTTGCCGCGCTCCCCTCGAGGCTGGGGACCGCCACCTCTTCTGCGCTCTCTGCCTCGGATTGGAGCACGCCGATCTCGCCCCCGCTGTGGCGGCTGCGAGCTCTGCGAAACTATGCCATTGTTGACCCCGCGGGCTCGACTTTGGCCACTAAGATGCTTCCGTGCCGCCTCTGACTTCGCCGCGGAGAAAGAAACGCCGCTCTCAGAGGCCGCCAGACCCCCAGCCGGAAGCGTTCATCCCGCCGGAGCCTCTCGCTCCCGCTCTCCATCTCCGCCGCTTCCGGACATACAGCTGCCGCCGAGTGGCCGCTCTGTTGCCTCCGTTGACGCCGCGGACACCAAGGAGACATGTTCGCTTCTCGCTTCAGACGGTGAGGATTGGTCCGATTCTCACGCCTCCTCGGCCCGAGAATCAACCGGGACCCGCGCAGCTACTTCCACCAGCGTTCGACTCCCGCCGCTAAACGGGCTGCGCCCTTCCTGCCTGATCTGCACGCAGAACTCACGAAGTCCTGGAACGCCCCGCTCTCTGCTAGAACTCGCTCTGACTCTTCCACCCCGCGTCGCGTTGTGGACGGAGCCGCAGAGAAGGGCTTTATCTCCATTTTCCCTGTAGAGGACCTGGTCGCCGCACGTCTATGCCGCCCTCCGCGAGATGGCGCTCATCACCTGTGCTACCTGCTAAAGCCTGCAGTCCGACTTCAAGCTTTCAGCCGCCGGCCAAGCAGCTTCTGCTCCCCATGTCTACTACAGAGTGAGGTACTTCGTGAATGGGACGAGAGCGGGGGAAAAAATCCCCCTTCAGTCGCGGATTGAGGATTTCCTGCGAATTTTGTTCTGCCTCGTCGCGCTAGCTCCTCTGCAGGCCGCTCACGTGACCAGCCTCCTGCACGAGCCCCACCCTAGCGCCTAGCTAAACACAGTCAGACTTCTCAGAGACACCAGGGCGGCCGCCCTCGCTCGCTCTGACAGCCGCCACAGACCGCCGCCTCCCCGGGGGCCTCGGCAGAGGATCGCGCTGAAAACTGATTACTCGAAGTCTGCCTAGCGTGGTTGAGAAAAAGACGGCGCTCTCCCGCCGCGGCCGGATCGCCGTCAAAGTTTCGCCCTCTGTTAGTCCCCGCTCACGCGGCTACTACAGCAGTGTACCCCGCCATTACCAAGCCGGTATCCCTTCCCGCTTGCATGAGCACAAACGCCGTGTTTACGGCGTCCCAGAGAAATCTCAAAAAGAGCGTAAAAGCCTCTTGTGTAGAAAATGTGCCCACAACACTGTGTTCACTCATACACAAAACGCCGTGTTTACGGCGTCCCAGAGAAATCTCAAAAGAGAGTAAAAACCTCTTGTGTAGAAAATGTGCCCACAACACTGTGTTCACTCATACACAAAGACACTCCTGTTCCCGTGTCTCACACAGGGTCCACTCTCATAAAGCGGTCCCAACCCGCTCGAGTTTCAGAGTACATAAGCGCGCCCACGAACCCGTGCGCGCGTCCCACCTCTGTTACACGGTCCATAAACTTGTGTAGAGAATGTGCCCACAACACTGTGTTCACTCATACACAAAGACACTCCAGTTCCCCTGTCTCACACAGAGTCCACTCTCATAAAGCGGGCCAAGGCCGCTCGAGTCTTAGAGTGTATAAGCGCGCCCACAAGCCCGTGTGCGCGTCTTACTTCTGTTCACTCTGTTACAGGGCCCATAAACTCCCCTCCGAGTGTACGTCCCGCTGTTGTAAACACTATCAGCGCGCTCACGCAGCCCGCGAAGTGCAGCGACGGGGACCATGTAGCCATTCACCCCCTAGCGTCACGCTTCAAAGCGTGGGAAGCAGTGGGTGTTAAACACAATAAAGCTAGGCTATCGCTTACAGTTTTGCCGCCGCCCTCCTCGCTTCCGAGCGCGGCTAGAAACTACTGTGAACCCAGAAGCAGTGACGCGCTGCTCCGTTCAGAGATAGCAATTCTGTTGTGCAAAAAGGCTATAGAGAGGGTGCCTCTGGCTATGAGCGAGTCGGGGTTTTACGGCCGTTATTTTCTTGTCCCCAAGAAAGACGGCGGTCTCAGACCAATATTAGACCTCAGATCGCTGAACAAAGTTCTCATGAAGAGACCGTTCAAAATGCTCACTATCAGAAAACTCCTCGCGCATGTGCGCCAGGGGGACTGGTTCATATCACTAGATCTGAAAGATGCATACTTTCAGATCCAGATAAATCCCCTTCACAGGCCATTCTTACGTTTCGCCTCGAAGGCCAGGTTTATCAATACACCGCCCTACCGTTCGGCCTATCCCTAGCACCCCGTACGTTCACGAAGTGCATGGATACGGCGCTCGCCACCCTGCGGAGTCAGGGGCTGCGAATACTGAACTACTTGGACGACTGGCTGATTTTGGCACAATCTCAGAGAGAGTTACTGTCTCATCGTACAGTTCTCCTCGACCATCTGAAAGTTTTGGGCCTCTCTGTCAACTGGACAAAGAGCGTACTACAACCCAGTCAGACTATCTCCTTCTTGGGTATAGAGCTGGACTCGGTCACGATGACGGCGCGTCTGTCAACACAGCGCGCGCACCGTGTGCAGCGTCTCGCCGCATCTTTTCAGATGAACAGACTCACGCCTTTGAAAACATTTCAGAGAGCGTTGGGCTGTATGGCCTCAGCCTCCGCGGTGCTCCAGCTGGGGTTACTGCGCATGCGCCCGCTTCAGCTTTGGTTGAGGAGCCGTGTGTCTCACCGAGCGTGGACCACGGGCCACCAGCTGATAAAAGTAACGCAGACCTGTATCACAGCTCTGCAGCCATGGTCAGTGGTAGAATGGTTTCAGCGGGGCGTTTCCATGGGGACAGTTTCACGCCGAAAAGTCATCTCGACAGACGCCTCCAACACGGGTTGGGGAGCGGTCTGCGAGGGCTCACCGGCCTTCGGCCCCTGGTCAGCTCAAGAGAGCCTCCTACACATAAACTGTTTGGAGAGGTTGGCGGTCGAGAACGCGCTCATGCGCTTTCTCCCGCGCATTCAGGGCCACCACGTGCTGATCCGTTCGGACAATATAGCCGTGGTCTCTTATATAAACCGTCAGGGCGGAGTCAGATCCAGGAATCTTTTCCAGCTGACAGAACGCATCTTAGTTTGGTCTCAGTGTCACCTGCTCTCGCTCAGGGCGACGCACGTGCCGGGACATCTGAACGACGGTCCAGACAGCCTGTCCAGGAACCCCACTCCCCCCGGGGAGTGGTCCCTGCATCCTCTTACAGTTCAGAAACTGTGGCGTTTATTCGGCAGAGCAGAGGTGGACGTCTTCGCCTCGGCGGAGAACACCCACTGCCCAATATTTTTCTCAAGGAGCGAGGACGCGCTAGCCCAAACCCGGCCCAGCCGCCCGCTTTATGCTTTCCCTCCGGTCTCTCTGCTACCACAGGTGCTTCAGAGAATCAGAGAAGCGCAGCACTCGGTGCTCCTCATAGCCCCGCGCTGGGAGGGTCAGACTTGGTTTCCGGAGCTCACGCAGCTGTCACAGACAGCGCCGTGGCCCATTCCAGTCAGAGCAGATCTCCTCTCCCAAGCTCGCGGCACGATCTGGCATCCCCACCCAGAGCGCTGGGCGCTACACGCGTGGGTGCTCAACAACTACCCGTTGCTTTGCCAGAGGGAGTGTTAAACACGATCATGCAGGCTAGAGCGGCTTCTACCAGAAGGCTCTATGCGTCAAAATGGTCTGTGTTCTCAGAGTGGTGCACCGAAAAGGGTCTGGACCCACGGTTATGCGAGGTTTCCTCCTTGCTAAATTTTCTCCAAGAGATGCTGGACAAGGGCAGATCCCCGTCCACTCTTAAGGTGTATGTGGCAGCCGTCGCGGCGTTTGCTGAACCCCGCGCGCGGCCAGTCACGGGGCAAAGATGGGTTGGTAGTCCGCTTCCTCAGGGGAAGCTAGAAGGATGAACCCCCCTTCGCCCCCCTTCGGTGCCGATTTGGGACCTTTCCATAGTTCTTGATGCTATGAAAGCTCCCCCATTCGAACCGTTAAACACCGTGGACCTAAAGTACCTGTCGCTAAAGACCGTTTTTCTACTCGCGCTCGCGTCAGTAAAACGGGTGGGAGACCTACACGCGCTGTCCACCAGCGCGTCCTGTCTTGAGTTTGGACCTAATGACTCCTTAGTCGTTCTCAAACCTAGGCATGGCTATGTCCCCAAAGCGATCGGCACCCCGTTCAGGGCACAAGTTATATCCCTATCGGCTCTGCCTGCATCCGATAGCGAATCTGATACTAATCTCCTAGGCAGGGCCGGCTTTGCCGACAGGCGACACAGGCGGCCGCCTGGGGCGCCAACTGCTGGACGGGGCGCAAAATTGCAAAAAAAAAAAAAAAAAAAAAAGTTAAATGTTATGAAAGCTGCGCACACGATGTATGTGCACTGTCCACACGCTGCTTGTATTTATTCGTTTCTTTTACTAGATTATACAATCCTAAAAAACGACTGAGTCACTCTGACTGACAGGCAGCAGCTGTCAAACTCACGGGCGTTGCTCAGCAACCGGGAGTTCCGCGAAAACATCTGACCACTGGTTTTAGCGCTTTAAACGCCCCTTGGCGGTTGTAGGCTATAAATGATCATATATTATATAATCTTTTATTATGAAAAGAACACCCAAGCCATCGGGATCGGCATTCCGAAAACGAAGGAAGGAGGAGGAAGAAAAACGTGCCCAAAGCAGAGGTATCTATATCATCAAGCTCACAGTCACAGCCAGTGGTTAAATTGGGCCGGGGCTCTCCGGGGCTCAGCCCCAGGCCGGCACATAAGCCTGCCAGTGGCGCAAAAATACCGGTATGTGTAGCGGAGTAGGCGCCCTCATAAGATTTCATCATAGAATTTTGACAGGGGACCCCCCTCCAGTAATATCGCGAGCGGACGCGGGCGCCGTGAGCGCGGAGCGATCAGGCACGAGTAGTGAGTTGTCGTCGAAAAAGATGGATAAAGCAAAAAAGCGGCCGGGGGCTAAAATAGAAATAGCCCATTCGTTTTGTTTTAATACTATTATTATGTAATGTAGACAGACACTAACTAAAAGAGGTTTGAATTTTTCTTTGTTTAATTTGAACACTGAATATGGGTTGGAGCTTTTAATTTTGAACTCTCAAAGTGCACCAGATTGATGAATTTAACATTAAAATGCACAAAATTTTCTTACGGGGGAGCATGCCCCCGAACCCCCCTAGCCTTGTAGCAGCCTAATAGATTCGTAATAATAGTAGAGGTGGTAATTGTCATTTATCTACTACAAGTTACATGGTCAGATAAAATGTATTTGTACAATGCAACTATGTAGAATGATTGAATTATCCTTGAGCGTAAAAATCAATCTCGCCTGGGGCAACCAAAGGGCTAGAGCCGGCCCTGCTCCTAGGTCCGGTCAGGGCCCCGAGATTATACGTTACTCGCACTGCTCCGGTCAGACGATCCGAGCAGCTTTTTGTTTCGTTCGGTAGGCGCACCAAGGGGTTGGCCGCTTCGAAACAGTCCCTATCCAGATGGATTGTTGATGCCATTGCAGCAGCATACGCATCTAAAGACCTGCCATGCCCTCTGGGCATCAGGGCTCATTCCACTAGAGGCATGGCCTCATCGTGGGCATGGTCCAGCGGAATTTCCATTCACGACATTTGCGTGGCAGCGGGATGGGCTTCCCCTCCGCCTTTGTCAGATTTTACAATCTGGAAGTACCCGTCTTGCAGGCTAAACTACTAGCAGTCTAGTATGTTTCAGCTCTTCTGGTTGAGCTGCACTATAGGGGGTTAATTACACAGACCGAGTTCGTTCTGTTCCCTCTCTATTATGTGCTTATGTACCACACAGTCACCGGCCCGCTCCGCTGGCCTTTTGTCACATGTACATATATTCATTCCCACTTACAGAGTTCCCCGGGGTCCCCCCTGGGTCTAATAGTGGATGCTTAGCACGCACGGCGTTGACCAGGTGTTCCCGTAGCGTAAGCTAGCTTACGCAATACGAGAGAACCTCTCGTAAGAGAACGAATCGGTTACCTAACGTAACCTCGGTTCTCTCTAGATGAGGGAACGAGTATTGCGTTCCTGGCCGTGCTTGTGCTACTGGCGATTGTCGCTTCAGTTATGAAAAAACAGATTATTCAGCCTATTTCGGGGTATTTATAGCCTCGTCCACGCCCGTTTCGGGGGCGGTGACGTAATGAGAGCGAGTCAGACTCTCATTGGTCGCGGGTTCATCCGCGCTCCCTCATAGGCTTGAGCAGTTCTCCGTGAGCGAACCAATGAGCGGCTAGCTAGCCCTCTCATGGTCTGCTGCAGCTGAACTGCGTTGACAATGGATACAAAATTATAGGATAATTTTTGGCTTCAATTTCTCAGAAAGATAGAATCTTTCCCGTAGCGTAAGCTAGCTTACGCAATACTCGTTCCCTCATCTAGAGAGAACCGAGGTTACGTTAGGTAACCGATTCATTTTCTAGCCTTGGTTTCAATAAAAGCAGTTTTTGGAATAACAAGGAAGTTTTGAGTTTTGAAACTTACAGGAAATTTTTATAGTATAACGAACTCTTAACTGTCAAAAGGAAATCAAGGAAAATTTTAATTCTCTGTTCATTACCCCTTAAAGTCTCTGCAACAAAATTAGGAAGGAGCACATGGTTGAATATCAGTCTCTTTGAACAAACACATGCAAGCCTGTGGATTAGGGAATGTTGAAACTCAACAACAAATGTAGAGCGCAGGCTTGTGCACAATTCAGAATTGAATTGAGAATGACTCCTGAATTCCAATTCAATTCTTGAATTTGAATTGAATTTGAATTGATGTCAAAAACAGGATCTAGAATTACAATTCGAATTTGAATTAAAGGAAGCAGAATTGCAATTCAAAACAAATTCTAAGAAATTCATATAGATATTTTAAGTGAAGTGTTTAACAATGAAGCTTTACAGTATATGTCAGATATGATTGCATTACATAGTCTATAAATTATATTAGTTTGAACTACTTGTATAGATTACATTAACAGGAAATATTTTCCCTCAGCAATGAATGTTAAAACCTCTAGTCACAGAACAAATAATTAAGTGTGATTTATTGTAATTGTAATTTTGTGGAATATGATAGAACATGACTCCATTTCCTAGAATTACTTAAGTAAATTTTTAGAAAAAAAAAACAATTTGAGGTGGACATTTGTTTATTTATATATATATATATATATATATATATATATATATATATATATATATATATATATATATATATATATATATATATATATATATATATATTAGAACAAAATGTATGCGAGTGAGTTAACTGTAATGAAATTATTTTATTGAATTACAAAATGAATGTAATTGTATTTAGTTGTATTGAGGTAAAAATGTGTGATTTAATTAGTTACTAAACAAATTAAAAGGAAATTGCTTTACATTGATAAAGTAATCCAAATAAAGTAATCCAAACCACATTTATAATGGGTAACTTATAACAGTAAGCAATTACATTTCCAAAGTAACATTTCTAAAGCTGAATGTATGTGAGATTTAACACATTCTGTCTGTTGTGTAACTGTGTGGAATTTCTTTGAATTGCCATGAATTTAATTCCACTTCCTGTCATTCCAATTCCAATTCATATTCAACTCCCTGTGGGGGGGAGTCAGTTCAATTCAAATTCCAATTCATGAATTGAATGGAGGCCAATTCTGAAATTCTGAATTTTGCACAAGCCTGGCAGAGCGCACTAAATATTAGTACAAGACAACATTATCATTTCCAGTGAAGTTTACCAGGCAAACATTCTGTCAATTATTACCCAGCCGTCCAATCACTGAGGAGGGTCGGGACAAATACCACACCGACCAACCACCACAATTACACCACATCGACAATTACTGCACGATTGAACTCGCTGAAAAAGGATGTCAAATTGTTCGGCAATAGATATGACAACATGCAGGCTACGGTGCGGTATGTTAAAAAGGACTCGATTGCTAGCAAGTCCTGCCTAGAGGAGCTATTGGATAAACTATTTTTTTATGAAGATAAATCCAGGTTGGTGGGCCTACGGGAAGGAGCTGAAGGAGGGAATGCAATTCAGTTCTTACAGACCCATATTCCCAAGTGGATTACGGCTCTAATAGGGAAGCCGATCGAGATCGAACGGGCGTAACGCTTGTACGCGAACGAGGATACCTCCAGGAATAGAGCGCACACTTTGATTTTCAAGCTCCTTCGCTACAATGACTGACAGGCGATCCTACAGGGAGCCAGGAGCGCATCACCTCTGAGTTATGAAGGGGATAATTTATGGTTCTCTCCTGACTTCAGCAAGGGAACGTCCCAAAAAAGGAAAGATATGGCCGAAACACCTCCAACTACTAAGCATCGAGTCATTCCTGCTCTACCCTGCGTCGGTAAAAGTGCGTAACGGCCAAGAGCATTTGTTTTTCAAAACCCCTGGAGACCAGGAGCGTTTCATCTCGTCTCTGAGCGTCACTACTGAGATGGACAACACCGCGGCAAAAGGGATGAATGAGGAGTAAATTCGGCCTTCTTGGTTTTGCATTATAGCACTTTGAGTAGGGATATAGGTTTAATTTTCGCTGTGATGAGAACTGTAGAGATTATACATTTTACTCAGCAAGCCACAAATAATTTTCGAGGTTAGATTACATTCTTACATTCTAAATTCCTTAACCAAGGCGTAAACCATATTTATATTCTACCCATACTGATTTCAGATCACTCCGCAGTGATTTGTAATTATAATTCCCCTAAACTCCAAAAAGTGGCATATGAATACAACTTTTTCGCAAAATGAAGATTTTGTGAACAGTGAATGAACAGTTACGTTCTAAATCATCTGTTTCTCAAAGAAAACGTACTCGGTTACTAACGTAACCTCGGTTCACTCTAGAGAGGGAACGAGTACTGCGTAATATCTTACGCTATGGGGAAAACCTCTTTTCCACGAGATATTGAAGCCAAAAATTATCCTTAATTTTGAATCAATGCAAAACGCTTTGCAGCAGCATGCAGACATATAGGCGAGACGGCTTGCGTGCCTATTGGCTGTCCTGCCTATCAAGAGAGGCTCTGCGTGACACCTTATCCAATGGGAGCGATTCGCGCCCATTTCGTCACGTCCCGCCAGAAAAGGCGTGGCCTCGTCCTATAAATATAGCTCGACAGGCTGATACAAACTGGTTTTCATCGCCGAAGCGAACCAGAGCGTGTTGTAGCACGGCAAGATACGCAGTACTCGTTCCCTCTCTAGAGAGAACCGAGGTTACGTTAGTAACCGAGTACGTTCTCTTACGAGATGGAACAAGATACGCAGTACTCGTTCCCTCTCTAGAGAGAACCAAGGTTACGTTAGTAACCGTTAGTACTCTCGTACTGCGTAATATCTTATGCTATGGGGAACACAGTTTAACACGCCGTGCGTACTGGGATCCAACACCAAAGTCCCAAGGGCCAAAGCCCGGGTTCATATAGTGCATAATCACCACAGACTCACAGAGAGTGAAGGAAGAGAGGCTAGAAGCGTCATTCCTTATAAAGTAGCATCCCGCGGGAGCTAATTATATTAATAGTGCACCACTCAGGCAGGGTGAAAACTTTTCAGACTAAACTGGGTGGCCCAAAGGGTTCAGCACTCTTGGAGCTGATTCATCAGTCAGTGAGCGATGTATAGGCAAAAACACTCAGCATCTGGGCCGGCGCAACGGGGCAGATAGCACCCACGACGAGGCCACGCCTCTTGTGGAGTGCGCCTTGATACCCAAAGGACACTGCAGGCCCTTTGAAGTATAAGCCAGCGCTATGGCGTCGACTATCCATCTGGATAGGCTCTGTTTCGATGCGGCTAGTCCCTTAGAACGTCCACCAAATAAAACAAAGAGCTGCTCAATCTGTCTAAAAACAGACGAGCGGGACACATAAGTTCTCAGTGCCCTGACAGGACAAAGGAGACTCCTCAGTGTGAACCGGAAGGGCAGACAGGAAAATAACTTGGGCCCTGAACGGTGTGCTGAGGGATTTTAGCACATAGCCGTGCCTTGGTTTGAGTATGACCTTAGAGTCATTAGGCCCAAACTCCATACACGACGTGCTCACAGAGAGCACTTGTAAGTCCCCCACACGCTTCACTGAAGCGAGAGCTAGAAGAAACACCGTTTTGAAAGACAGATGTTTCATCTCTGACCGATGTATTGGCTCGAATGGGGCACCTTTCATGGCCTCCAAGACCGTAGAAAGGTCCCACGTCGGGACTGACGGGGGTCTGGGAGGGTTCAGCCTCCGAGCTCCCCTGAAGAATTGCACGACTAGGTCGTTTTTCCCCAGTGACTGGCCGGACATAGGCTTCGTGAACGTTGCTATGGCCACCACATATACTTTGAGCGTGGATGGGGTCCTGCCCTTATCCAACAGCTCTTAAGGGAAGGAGAGTACTTCCGTAACCCCGCAGTCTATGGGTGAAAAGCCCCGAGCTTGACACCAGGTAGAGAACAAAGACCACTTCGAGGAATAAAGCCGTCTAGTAGACGGGGCTCTGGCCTGTGTGATCGTGTTTAACACACCCTCCGGGAGGTCAGCGGGTACCTGTTGATGGCCCATGCATGCAGGGACCACAGTTCCGGGCGGGGATGCCAAATCGAGCCCTTTGCCTGAGAGAGGAGGTCTCTCCTCAACGGTATAGGCCACGGGGCAGTGCTAGTCAGCTGCATTAGGACTGGGAACCAAGTCTGGTTTGTCCAGAGCGGAGCTATAAGCAGCACTGGGCATCCGTGTTCCCCGATTCGTTCCAACACTTGTGGCAGGAGCGAGACGGTGGGCAGCGCATCCTTGCTTCTCGAGAAAAAATTCGGGCAGTGAGCGTTCTCGTAGGACGCGAACAGGTCCACCTGGGCTCTGCCGAATGTTTCCCACAGCAGTTGGACTGTCTGCTGGTGCAGCAACCATTCTCCTGCTGGGATCTTGTTTCTGGACAGCCTGTCTGGTCTCAGATTCAGGCGACCAGGCACATGCGCCGCTTTCAGTGAAAGCAGGTTGTGCTGAGCCCAGACCAGGAGGCGTTCCGTCAGCCTGTAAAGGTTTCGGGATCTGACGCCGCCCTGATGATTTATGTATGCCACTACTGAAATATTGTCCGATCCGACCAAGACGTGGTGACCTCTTATCTGGGGACAGAAGCGCCGTAGCGCGTTGTCGACCGCCATCATTTCCAGAAAGTTTATGTGTAGGAGCTTTTCCCGTTCTGACCACTGGCTGAAGAACGGTCTGCCCACAAGCAGCGCTCCCCATCCAGAGGTGGAGGCGTCCGTAGACGCCACCTTCACACTCAAGGAAGTCTCCAGACTCACACCTGAATGATACCAGTCGGTCATTTTCCAAGGTTCCAAAGCTGAGACGCATTCTAGATCGACCCTGAGGCGAAACAGACCAGTGGTCCATGCTCGGGGCGGAACTCGCGTTCTCAGCCACAGCTGCAGCAGGCGCATGCGAAGCAGACCCAGCTGGAGCACTGAAGCTGCTGAGGCCATGAGACTTCTGAAACCTTTTGAGCGGGACTATAGAGCCGCGGCGGAAGGATTTCGCGGCGCACTGAACGCTTCGTGCGCGCTCTGGCGACAGACGCGCTGTCATAGATATCGAATCGAGCGCTGTTCTACGCCACGCAGATCGCTCCCGGTCCTTCCTCGTCCAATTTACGGAGAAAGTCGGCCGGAGAAAGATCTGCAAGATGGCCATAGTGTGCAGCGCTGACACTGCTTGCCCATACACGGTGTAAGCACGATCGTGCATGGCTGACGTCACTCGACAGGCTTTGGAGGGTAGCGCCGTCTGAGCACGCTGTCCAGCGGAGAGCGGACAGAGATGGGAAGCTACCGCTGCTTCCACGGGTGGAAGAGAAAGGTTCCCTCTATCCTTCGCACCGTCCATGGTGGAGAACGCTGCCGAAGCAGAGATACGAATCCTAGCCGAGAAAGGGGCGTTCCAAGACTTCGCAACTTCCTCGTGAAGCTCAGGCAGGAAGGGCACGGGTCTCGACTGTGACGGACCGTCGTCCTTTTTGAGGCCTTCCAGCCTGTTGCGCGCTGGCTGCGCGGGCGCCTCCCAATCGAGGCCGAGGTTGCCGACGGCTTGAGAGATCAGCTCAGACTCAATGCCGGCTCGTTTCCCGGAAGGCTCGCGTGCAACGGGGGGAGGTCCACAGAGCTCTCCCAATCCTCGCTGTTCGACGCCAGGATAGAACAGACCTCGGTTGTTTCATCAAGCTCAATAGTGGAAGTGCCGGCGAAGCTGGCGGGCGAACCGGTGAGCTTTGGCGGGCAGGAAAGAGCTCGGGGGCGTGCTGAGCATGGAGCTTCTTACGGCGCGGGACTACAGCAGGCGGAAGTGCAGGCTCTGAGAAGGATGCCAGGTGAGTCCTCAGAGTCACCATGGGCAGCAGCTCACAGCTCTCTGAGACGAGAGTTCAAGAGATTTCCATGACGCATGCGCGAGAACTGACGTTCTTCTTCTACAGCGCGCGTCCTCCTCTGCTTGTAAGACGCCATAGGTAAGACGCGCGCTGTGTAGTAGAAGAAGAACGTCAGTTCTCGCGCATGCGTCGTGGAAATCTCTTGGAACTCTCGTCTCAGCCCCACAAGGAAGCAATGGAGTAGTCGAATAAAGTCGTTATTTTTGTTTTTTTCCGCACAAAAAGTATTCTCGTCGCTTGATAAACTTATAGTGGAGCCACTGTAGGCACATGAAATATTTAAACATTTTCTTCAATGACTTTCTGGGCCGTCAAGTTTCAATTCCTTAGGAAGCCTATGGAGGAGTGACCCAGCTCTCAGATTTAATCAAAAATATCTTAATTTGTGTTCCGAAGATGAACGAAGGTCTTACGGGGTTGGTACAGCATGAGGGTGAGTAATTAATGACTTAATTTTCATTTTTGGGTGAACTATCCCTTTAAGGATAAGGCAGATGTTCTTCACACAGCTCCAGGTGATGTAAACAGGATATTCAAGGGATTTTATGAGCATCTATACAGATCAGAGGTGGGAGCGAATGAACAACCTGTCACTGAATTTCTGTTAAATTTAGATCTCACTCAATTAAGCGAGGAGCAATGGGCTTTTCTTGATTCTCCAATAGAATTAAAAGAATTGAAGGAAGCTTTAGAGGTTATGAATAAGGGTAAGGCCCCTGGTCTGGATGGTGTACCCCCGGAGCCATATCTGGCGATATGGGATCTGATTGGACCACTCATCCTTGACTCTATACATTTTTATACAGGTTGTTTACATAGAGACCAGAACACTGCTCATTTCTCTGCTGCTGAAAAAAGGGAATGAACCCCTATGCTGCTCTAGCTACAGGCCGATTTCACTAATTGGTACGGATGTCAAGTTATATGTTAAAGTTCTTTTTTTTTTTATTTTTTTTTTTTTTTTTATTTAACAGTCAGACATACATACAAACCAACATAGTGCATTAGTGAGCAATCTTGTAAATCCATAATTCCAGAAGTGACATAAAAGTGATATAATTGTTTGATCTAAGTGTGCATGTGAGCGGGTGTGAGTGTGGGTATGTGTATGTGTGTGTGTGCGTAAACAAAGTAACCATTTATTATTTATTACCATTGTCATTACCATCACCACCCCACTCCCCACTACCACCATATTGCCAATATTGTGTTGGTCGATTTTTATTTCCATCCTTCCTCCTATGTAACAATTGCCATTGTCAATCCTGTATAAAATAAAAGATGCTATAATAAGATGATAAGATAATATAAGATAACCTTCCCCCACATCTCATCGGTCCCTATCTTTTCCTAATTTTTTTTTTTTTTTTTTTTTTTTGTGTATGTGCAATGTCTAAGGTGCATTAAAAGAGGGAGTACAGTGCGAGAGTGTCTCAAATTGGGACAGAGATGCTGTCCCGTTGAAACCACTTCTCGCCTGTCTTGCCTGCCCTAGTGTTTGTGAGGTTTTCCATATACATACTTTTTTTTTTTTTTTTTTTTTTTTTTTCTATTCTATGTTGTGGTGCATTAAAAACCCATGAAGAGATAAGGGGGGGATTATTGCAGTAGTGATGAAAATGACACTTAATTCAAATACAGCATTGACAATGGCAATATTGATGATTATAATAATAATGATAATAATAATATTAATAATAAATGATAATGATGATGGCAGTGGTGACCGCAATGGTGAAAGCAAAAGACAGCAACAACAGCAATTACAACAATGAAAAAATAAAAGTGAAAATAGTAATCTTAACAATAACATTAAAGATAGTAACAACAATGATGACATAAACAAGTTCAAACAGCTAAAATGCATTAATATTCGTGGGTTGGTTAAGAAGGTGGGAGGAGTCGGAGTTGAAAACAGAGAAAGGATTCATAGCTGTAAGAGGTCAGAAAGTGTTGGACGGCAGAGGTCAGTTTCAGATGCGTAATCATGAAGGGGAGATGCGTATTCCATTGCAATGAAGTCTGTAATAAGATTTTTCCAAATGTTAATGTGTAATTTATTTCTAGTTTTCCAGTTCATGAGGATAGTTTTCTTGGCGATGGTTAGAGCTATGAGGAGTATTTTAGAGTTTATAGTTTTATCAGTGATTATTGTCAGGTCCCCCAGCAAGCAAAGAGAAGGCGACAGTGGGATGTGGCAGCCGACTATAGTGGATAGTGACTGTGTGACCTCTTCCCAAAAGTGTTTGATTGGAGTGCAGTGCCAGGTTGCATGGATGTATGTATCTGTAGAATTGTGAGTACAATGTGTGCAAACTTCTGATGTGAAACCCATTTTAGCTAATCTATTGCCTGTGTAATGTGTTCTGTGAAGTATTTTGTATTGTATTAACTGAAGATTCGCATTTTTGGACATGAGATAGATGTTTTTACAGATTTGGGTCCAGAAGTTGGCATCAGGAGCTATTGAAAGATCGTTTTCCCATTTTATTGTTGGTAAGTGTATGGTCTGAAGTTGGTTTGAAATGATTTTGTATATTTTAGAGAGAAGTTTCTTTAGGGAGGAAATGTTGACCAAGTCTGATATTGCCGGTGGAAGTTCTAAATTTGTGTCTCTGATGTTGATTTTTGTCAGAACAGAAGATTTGAGTTGTAGGTATTTTAAAAATTCGTTGCTCCCGATGCCATACTCTTGGGCCAGTTGCGGAAATGGTGTAAATGTGTTAGATTTGAGA
>JAZAVI010002263.1:0-21216 GCA_036326025.1 Chrosomus eos | reverse complement strand
GATAAAATAGGCAAACTAACTGGCAACTGTGTCTACTGTACGTTGCTTATATTTATTGTTTGTTGAGAAATATCAAATAGCAATAATCCCAATCATGCTGGTGTGTCAACACAGCATATATTGTTTTTAATTGTAACCGATGACAATTAGAAAACGACCTGGTACTATTAAAAACTTCCTAATAATTTGTTATAATTCACAAATGATCTCCCATACCCAGGCCTCTCCAAAGCAGAGCAAATAGCAGAGTAAAGAGTATGTAGCCCCAGTTCCACTCGTGCACTGTTGTTATGGTAACAACACCCAGGAAGAAAAAGATCAGAGTTTCTGACGCACTTCCCAGCATCTTAATGACATGGCGAATAGTGGTGCAGGAATGCTGGGATACATTATCCTCCACGTAATACTTCATAGTCAAAGCACAGGTTACAATACTGTAGAAACAGAAGCACAACATTCAGGAAAAACAATGCTATTTTCAGATATCTGGAAGAAAGCTTTTACTCAGCTGACAGGGAATGTTTTCAGAACGTTCCTATTGTTCTTACAAGGTTCTCTCAAAGTTATGAACAAACGTCATTACAGTAACATTAATAGAATGTTTGTTCAAAGTTATCTGGTCTTTAATAATGTTCCCAAAATTAATGTTTTATAACTTATGGTAACGTTAGCAAAATGCTCTTAGAACATATTTTTGTTAGCTGGGTAAGGAGGACCCCTTACTTACGCCATGATGCTGGAGATGGCAAAGAGCTCAGCTAAGAGGTAGGCCAGGTAACTGTACAGGAAGATGATTAGAGGCTCGATCTCTCTCACTTTTCCAGTAAAGCGTGTGGTGAAGGCTGCCACAAAGCCAAACAGAAGGCCGAAAAACACACCACCCAAACCCACCACAAAAAAACTACCTATGTCCAGAAAAACTTCTCCAGCTTCAACCTCAGGCATCACTGCTACATGATTGAAAAGTTTATACAGAACCTGAAAAAAAAAACAGTGAGAACATCCCGGTTACTAATGTAGTACTAATGTACTAGTAATGTAGTAATCCCCCTGAAGAAGGGGACGGAGACATTACGTCAACTGACCGACGCATTGGGATCTCGCCTGAGAGTTCCCTATCAGTTAGTCACGTTCGAAGTTATGTCAGAACTGACGGATGCATTGGGATCCCTATGAAAAGCGTCACAACCACTGCCACTTCCCAGTGAAAGTCGCATAGACCTCTGTACCTGGTGGGACGGAAGGACATAACTTTACAAAGGGATGATCGTTAGCTGCTGTTCCTTTCTGTTTTACCCTTTTACAGCCCTGACTGGTTGGATAACACTAGAGAAGCGTGCCTAATTCAGATGTAAAGGGACGCTACGGAGACCTCATCCTGCCCGTAGGGAGGTAACATGTGGAAATACACATATGGACGGACCATTGGAGCAGTAGGTCCTGCGGTAGGTCCTGTCTAGACAGGGATAGAACCATTACCAATGCAGAGATGGGGCAGTGTGGGATCTGCCCAGGGAAAGACATGGGTTTATTGACAGGGAAACTGTACCGTGGAAGAATAGACATATGTGATTACCCAGAGGGAATCATAATATATGGGGCATCTAGCCAAGTGAATTCATGAATTCAGGCAGTTCAGCACTGACTGGACACACTCATATGTGAAACCAACTCCATACCGAGAAAAGAGATACTCTGCGAATGCCCACTTTTCGTAACGTTGCCAGGGCAGCTTCTGTTACTTTTGTGAAGACTTGGGTCATCAGGGACAGCTCAAAGGAGAGGACCGGCCTGACTCTTGGACCCAAAGCATAGAAACGGTCTGTGTCGAGGTAAAATCGAGACATAAAAGTACACGTTCTTGGTGGCAAACGCACATGAGGATGTGTCTCTGTGTTAACATCTTGAATGGAAACTTGTGACGGGCCCAAAAGTGAGTACCGACAGAAATTACTAAACTTTTGAAAATCCTCCACCCGGACCCTACTCTGGGGGAAGGAGCAGTGTGTCCACCGTCTCCTAAAGAGCAGCTCCCTTCATCTCTTGGTTGCCTGTCTCAGGGATGGTGTTTCACCGACTGCTTAGAGGGTTTAGCGCTGGCGCTTGCCTTCCTGCGGGCAGCTCAACATTGCGGCTTGGGTAAAGGCTGCTGCTGTGGCCACACCAGAGCTGATGTAGACACCGCAGGGGGGCAACCTCAGTGACGGGCAGGAGGAGGGGCAGCTCCTGGTGGTCTGGTGGCAGCAGCATCTTGTATTTGATCACCTCAGCCTGCTTCTGTACTGCCGAGAACTGTTGGTCAGTGTCACAGAAGAGGCTGGCCTGGGAGATGGGAGAGTCGAGAAAAAAATCGACTTTCAACCCGAACTTGGCCAGAAATGACTGGCGAGGGCCCGCGCTGTGATTTTCGTTGCCATTTGCAGTTCCGGCATCAACACCGGTTTAGAACGACGCTTGTGCAGCTCTTTTAGTGCTTTGGCCTGGTGTACTTGCTTGGCGGGAAGAGCGGCCGAGAACTTATTCCGCCAGGTGGCAGCACTTTAAAGGGTGCTGTGGCCACACCAAATGCTCCACAATCGCGGGGGCCAGGAAACGACCTCATCCAGAAACACACAGGTAGAATTCCATCTTGAAAAAGACACAACGTCACCCATGCTTGCTCTTTTAGGGAAAACTGCTCTTTTAATAGTTAAAGTGTCCAGTGATGAAATCGCTGCACTTACCTGTGCAAGTTTGCTCTTTAACTGAGAGCAACGCTGAATGCGCCATCTCTACAACTCAGAACTGCTTCCCGCTCTTGTCAGCTCACATGATGGATGATTTATAGGGCGTAAGTGTCTGGCTCGGCTCGGCTCAAAATCGAAAGCTTGAATGAGTGAGTTGCACACTGCCTTATATACAAGTATGTACAGGGAGTGGCTTGCCATGCAAATCTCACTTGCTAATGTACATTGGCTTGTTTCATTACCACTTGAAGGTGATTGGGCTCTCAGGCGAGATCCCAATGTGTCAGTCAGTTCTGATGTAATGCCGAACTTGACTGACTGATAGGGAACTACTAACACTTTCAGAAGGATTTTTTCCAACTGATGAATGCTAAAAACATTTAAAGCCAATCAGAATCCAGTTTCAAAGCTATAGCACAAGCTTATAATAAACATAACAACATTGTGTATTGGCATGGATTCTAAATAATTATTGTTTAGTTATCTTTATAGTTATTGTTCTTGGTGTGAACAGGCTTTAAGTATACAGCTTCAAAAACTTACTTGATCAGGACAAATTCCTTAAAATAATAAATACTTACAGTAATAAAGTACAATTAATCAAATACTTTGCATCCCTGGTAATTGTAACACATAGTATTATAAAATCACACAGAATTTTGTTGTTTGTTTGTTTGTTTCAGAGGATTACAGTGTCAAGGAGAAGCCAAAACACTGCTCTGAATTTTTTAAGCTAATTGTGTTTATCATGGTGTTTAAGCCTGTATCAAATTACCGAGCAGTTACGCTGTGTTTTGTTAAGTTTTGGACTTCAGATAATCTGTTACTAAGGACAGATTTGAAAGGAGACCAGCATATTTCTTTTGAAACAAACTGTGAAACTTTTTGATGAATGACAGGCACAACATCTTAAAAACAGTTCTTGATTAGAGAATATTTATGACTGATATACCGAATAAAAGCATGTTTAAAGCACATTTCCCATTGAGATTATGTATCCTGAGAGTATTGCTCAGAAGTATGTTTTATTCTCAGTCCCAAATCCCTTTCGCTGACTCACACTTCATTTAGTTTAGTATGTCAAGATTGCACACATCGCTTACCACAGTGACAGCATCATTGAACAGGCACTCTCCAAAAACAACAATATAGAGCTGCTCGTGAATACTGATGTCCTCAAACACAGAGAGCACAGCAACCGGTTCCACTGTTGAGATGATCGAGGCGAAGAGGAGGTTCTCCTGCAGGTTAATGTCCTGTACACCAAAAGCCTCGATCTGGCAGATGGCAAACAGGGAGATGCCAATGCCAATGGAATTCCACAAGGTGCCAACAACAGCAAACCACAGCACCGTGCCAAAATTCTCAAAGAAAGGCCGAGTGGGCATGAAATAGCTTGAGTCTAGAACAATGGGTGGCAACATGTAAAGGAAAAAGGCATTGGAGGTAAGCACTGCCGGTGGCTCCTCATTCACAGAGTGCATGATTCCCCCCACTATGAGACCAATGGAGATCAGCAAACAGGATTCTGGCACCCAGACCGTGATCTTATGGTAGACATGGAATCCTATTTAGAAAAAAGCAATACATATACATAATACATAACAGTTAGTTCTGGTCCTCAAATCTGATTGGCCGAGAGGCTTTCCAGGAGGGCTGATATTTCAACAGAATCCCTGGGAATTTTTACGATTCTCTCATCTTATCTGAATCCATTGATGAAGAAAGTAGTTCCACACACAATAGATTTTTTTAAGAATGTGGTTGTTTCTTTTATTTACATACCGTCAATCTGTTGTTTCCTTACTAAAAATAAGTATACATCAAGCTCATTTAATTATGTATCCTTAAGTAAAGTTCAAGTATATTTCAAGTATTCGATGTACTAGTGGTGTACTTGTAAGTGTACTATTTCAATACTGGGAACTAAATACCCCCCTGCTTAATGTATGAAATTAAACTTTTAAGTAAATGAAACAGCAGTAAACTTTGAATACACAACTAGTTTACAACTATGATATTTGTTTGTACTGCAACTGTACAACAAGTGAACATATGTATACTGATATAGTCAAATACTTTTAGCACATTTGTTTAGTTAATGAAAGTAAACTTTGAAGTATACTCTCAGTAAACTACTAGTTTAATACTGCAAGTATACTTGTACGTTTTCTATAAGTGAACAACATCATACAGTACTTATAGTTTAGTATTTGTATATTATTTTAGCACTTTTAGTATACTACTGTGTTCCCATTTAGTTATTAATTTTTATTCTTGAAAAACTTTTAACTGTACTTTAAATAGATTTGAAGTAAATCCCTATGTACACTACCAGTGGAATACACGCAAAGTCAGATACTCAGTATAGGAACAATATTTTCATACAATGTAAGTTTATAAGACAGTATGTAAAAGGGTGGAAAAAAAATATTGAATATGGCTACTCAATCAAAAGAGTACAATTACAAGCAAAGTACCTAGAATACTTAATTATACTTTCAAGTATTTATCGATCAAAAGATTAAAGTGTACGCTGAATATACTTAAACTTTTTTGGCAGTATAAGTATTCTGTCATACTTAAGTGTAAATTTAAGTGTATTTCTGACAAGTACACAAAAAGTAGACAAAATATACTTTCTTATTTTTAGGTTAAAAGAAATAATAGCACACTTGAATACACCTCTTTTTTGTAAGGGATATTAGAGATATGACACTCGCAGTTGTGTGATAATGGCTCTCAGCACGGCTGTGATTATATACCCAAACTGTAAAAGTGAGTCAGAGAAAGGTCTTGTAGGTCTTATAAATATAAAACTATATGGTACATTAAGTAAATTTTTTATCTTATTATTTTACATTTTAATTCAACTACAGAATAAAGTTACCATTATGACTAACCATTACATATGACAATATATATATATATATATATATATATAATATATATATATATATATATAATATATATATATATATATATATATATATATATATATATATATATTATAGCCTAAATAAAACCTATATTGTAGTGAGAAATGTTGCGAAAACAACCGGCATAGATACTATTGTTTAACAAATGCTACTGTACATATGTATAGGCCACTGGTAAAACTGGAATAGATTTGGTACAAACAGTACCAAATTATTTATTATAAACAGTCTATATTAAATTAGTCTATATTAGCCTATTATTAAATAAATAAAATCAAGCTACTACTATCATCAAAAAGACAATGTAGCCTACCTTCCTTTAGGCTAGTTAGTTTAAAAGTATATATTTAAACAGCTTTTCATAGAGCGTGTGAATGCTCACCTATTTTGGCAAAGGAAGCAAGCAGCACCCATAAAGTAATCTCAAACGGGATCTGGATACGGGGGTAATTCAGTGTAAAAATCGTTTGGGTTGTTTTGCCCGGATCGGGATCAGCACCAGTCTCACCCGTTGTTTTGCAAGGCGGTAGTTTAGATGGAGAGGTAGTCGGTCTATAAGCAACATTGCCGTTTGCTCCATATTCTGATACAAAAATTACGCACAAAATCAAAAAGGTAAGATGCGTCGTCCTTACATCAAATTTAAGCACCATATTTTATCCGATTAGCCTATATGCCAGAAGTTGACATAAAAAGTAGTCGTATACGTAAATATTTTACGAGATAAAAAGTAAATGTTAAAATCGTTTGCAAATTTTCTTCATATAAGCCTATAGACGTCCATGTTTCTTTGGTAAGTCATTGCAGCGATCGTTGTTTGCGTGTGATGATCCTGTCTCGATATTGGCTCTCAGGTGTGTGTGGTCAGATCAGATGAAGGCCGGTCGAGGACAAATGCCGCTCCTGATTTGTCTGTACTTGCCTTTGAAATAGTTTCGCTTCCTTTATAGTTCTCTGAAAGCATTTTTTAATAGAGATAACCTGTTCCTAAATGCCACAAAAAACACTTCGAAGTAAAACCTGAACACGCGTAGGCCTATTGTGTTCAGTTAGTCTCTAAAATACAAACATTGTCATGATAGTTTACCCAAAACAGTAGCCTAACTACAGCCATTAAATTAAACTATATTAATTGTGAAAGAAAGCCTCTTATATTTGATTTCAACTGTAAAAAAAATCTACTTGATCAATAAGTTGACAACATCTGTTTTTAAGTTAAGCTATTTTTTAAACTTTTTATAAGTTACAAGAATCAACTCTTTTTTAAAGTCAGTTTAATGTAATTTAAGTTGTGATGACTTAAAGTTGATTGTACTTAAACATTTAGGGTAGCAACTTTTTTATAAAGTGCATGCATGATAATTAAATGACAGAATATAGCCTAACTGTCTGAAAGTGGTCCAGTGCAGAGAGTCAAACGAGCTAAACATTATTAGTTTCACAAACACTAAAACACATTTCACCCCCTTTTAGCTAATAAACTGTCAAATACATATGGCATAACAAACAATGGATTTAAAAAACAAAAATTATATATATATATATATATATATATATATATATATATATATATAATTTATATATGCTATGTCCTCTGTATTGGACACCATGAGGACTAATTACATTGATTAGTGATATTACATTGTACTTTATTTGTGTTACAAATATACTACAAAATTCCATACTTTGTCTTCAATAACAAATGTAGGCGACATTATTAGACAAATAAAACTTAGTTCTACTTTGTGCAAAATACTATTGTGTATTTTGAAAGTATACTTTCAATGAATTGTTACAATGATCATTTCCAACACACAGTTAAAATATATACCTAAAATATATTTTTAATAAAGTGCAAATAAATACACTTTTAAAAAATAAACTGAATTTTCACTTCAAGTATATTTTACTTAAATATATTTTTAGAAAATATAAAGTACAATTATTTTAAAATCTGTTAAAAGTTGTATTGTGAAAATAGGTTAAAACACGATGCTAATATAGGCCTACTTTTAATATAGGCCTATTTAAAGATAGTACAATTGTTGTTAGTTGGCTATATTTACTGAGATGTTTATTCATGACAAACAATTTAAAAATTAGTCAGATTTAAATGATAGTTACAAAATATGATCATACTTCCATAAGAGTGCTAAATTAATGTCATTCATTTTTCAGGACCAAGTAAAAGGTTGTTGTCTATTCTCTAAGTTTATAGACTATAATTGTAAATTCTCTAAGATTGTTATTCACGTCGGCACTAATGATGTTCGACTTCGCCAGTCGGAGATCACCAAAATTAATATTAAAGAGGTGTTTGAACTCGCAAGTACGATGTCAGGCACTGTAATCTGCTCTGGCCCCCTTCCTGTTCGAAGGAGTGATGAGATAGTTAGTAGATTGTGTTCACTCAATGGCTGGTTGTCTAATTGGTGTCCGCAACATAATATAGAATTCATAGACAATTGGAAAAGTTTTTGGGGCAAGCCTGACCTGTTGAAAAGAGATGGTATTCATCCCACCTGGGATGGTGCTGCTCTTCTCTCTAGTAATTTGGCTCATAGTCTTAGAGATAAAACATGACAATCTGGGGCTCAGGTCAGGAAGCAGACAAACTGGCTAAACCGACCGTCTGCTAGCGGCCTCACGTCACCAAGGTCAGATAAATCCCATCACATAGAGACTCTTTCACCTAGATATCATCATATAGAGACTGTGTCTGTTCCCCGAATTTGGAAATCCAAAAAACTGCCAAACCTTTCTAAGGTTAAAAATCTAATTGATGTTCAACAAATAAAAAACAGATATAATACAGATGAGCAAACGATAAAGCTTGGGTTGCTGAATATTCGATCCCTTAATTCAAAATCGCTCATAGTTAATGATAAGATTAAAGACTATAACCTGTGCTGTGTTTGACAGAAACCTGGCTAAAACCAAACGATTACATTACTTTAAATGAGTCCACTCCGCAAGATTATTGTTATAAACATGAGCCTCGTCCGAAAGGCAAAGGGGGCGGTGTTGCTGTAATTTATAGTAATATTCACAAAACCACTAAGAAATCTAGTTTTAAATATACTTCTTTTGAAGTGTTGGTGCTTAATGTAAAAATTTATAGTGTAAACAATAAATCACGTTTGAGAATTCTGCTGGCTACTGTATACAGGCCACCAGGGCACCATAAAGACTTTATCAAAGAATTTGCTGACTTTCTATCAGAATTAGTCTTGGCTGCAGATAAAGTCCTAATTGTTGGTGATTTTAATATACATGTAGATAATGAAAAAGATGCATTGGGATTGGCATTTAAAGACATTATAAACTCAATTGGAGTGAGACAACACGTGTCAGGACCTACTCATTGTCGTAATCATACTCTAGATGTAATATTATCAAATGGAATAGATATTGATGGCGTTGAAATTCTGCAGCAGAGCGACGACATCTCCGATCACTATCTAGTCTCGTGTAAATTACATTTAGCCAAGGCTGCAAAGCCGACTCCGTGTTATAAATATGTTAGACCTATCACTTCTGCCACTAAAGATTGCTTTATCAATAATCTTCCAAATCAGTTTCATAATCTCAGCATCCCAGATAGCTTAGAAGAACTTGATATTGCAACAGAAACTTTTAACTCTCTCTTTTCCAGCACTTTAGACACAGTTGCTCCGCTGCGCTTAAAGAAGATTAAAGAAAATAGTCCAACGCCGTGGTACAATGAGCACACCCGGGCCCTTAAGAGAGCAGCCAGAAAAATGGAGCGAAACTGGAAGAAAACATAACTAGAGGTATTTCGGATTTCATGGAAGGAGAGCTCGATTGCTTACAGAGAGGCCTTAAAAGATGCTAGAACTAATTATTTTTCAACACTCTCAGAAATAAAGGTACAGTGAGGGTACAATTAAGTATTTTAAGGTACAAATTTCAAAAATGTGCCAGCAAAGGTACAAACATGTATCCAGCTAGTACCAAAAAGTACCAAAGAGTACCAAAAAGTACCTTTCCAAAGAAAAGGGGTACACAATGAAATATGCATGGTGAAAGGTACATATAGGTACCCTTTGAAAAGGTACATTGTCATATAAAGTAATAATTAAGGTACAATTTTTACAAATGTACCATTAAAGGTCCTATCGTGTTCCCATGGGGTACTAAGAAGTACCTTTCGGGTACACATCCTGTTGGGCACAAAAAAGTACCTTATTCAAGTAAAAGGGTACACTTCCTGTGGGGTACGAAGTACTTTTCAAGTGACAGTTTAGGCTACAGAATCCTCTGGGGTAGCAGCTACTTATGCGTGTCTCTTCTAAGACTGATAGCCTTTGTCATAGTCATAATTTGTAAACAAGTCTGCCGAAGAGAAACGGGTAACGTTAATCCTATCTCTCTCTCACCCACCTCTACCTGCTCTGTGGCCGCGCGTGCGTGTGTGTGTGTGTGTGTGTGTGTGTGTGTGTGTGTGTGTGTGTGTGTGTGTGACGACGACGATCGGCCAACTTGTGGAGTTAACTCCGAAAAGAGAGTTATGTTCCCGTTAAGATAATGATGGATTACAGTCACATGTGTTGTGATATTTAAACAAACAAAACCCCAACGGCTAAATAAAAGCCTTATTTACGAGACCGGTCTGAAAGACCTCCAGCTCACAGCGGGGTCTCTAAGCAGGACTGGCCGAGCGACGAGCTAGCGGCCGGGGTAGGCGCCTGCTGGCTGTCGCCTCACTTCATGGAGCTTCTCAACTCCGAAAACTTTGAAGCAAATTGTCAATTCGGCATCAATTTTCACAAGACTGCCTATATTCGAAATCTAAACAGTTCATTTATCGCCTAAAACGTTATCATAAGTGAACTTAGTGATGAATAAGACAGCGAAAATTCTTAAAATTGTCCTGTTGTTGGTTTGCCAACTCTCGCGAGACAAATAGGCAGCTGGAGCTTCAAAAACAAGCCCAATATTATTAGATTATTTCGTTTCAGCATTATCATTTATTATTATTTTTTACCAATAAATGAGCCTGCAACATATTAATTTGAAACCACTCCTTTATTAGAAAAGGATAAAGTATTAGGAAAAAAAGGATAAAAAAAAATCAGTGAACTGCAACAAAGCGGAGGGCACGCATTATCCTTAAATTGTTTATCCTTCTCTTGTTGTACTTTTTGCCATATTTGGACCACTTCGTTGGGGTGTTTGTAGAAATTGAAATATGTGTTTACGTATAGCTTGGATCACAGCGTCGCGCGCGCTGGCCTGCACGTTGAACAGGATTTTTCTCCAATGAGGGGGATGGGCCAGAGCCGTTGAAAAACGTCTCTGGTTACTTACGTAACCTATGTTCTCTGAATAGGGAACGAGACGCTGCGGAAAGCGCAGTGGGATATTCTCTGAATGTGCCGATTGTCTGAAGCCTTATAGAATCACGCCAATTCATTGGCTGATGGCGTCCGCGCAATATGGCTCCGCCCCGACGCTCTTACGTCGCATCATACGTATTCGCGCGCGCGCCATCTGCTCCTCAGATTTCTCTGCCGAAAAGAAACTGTCAGCAGCGCGAGGAGCTTGGCCGCTAACGCAGCGTCTCGTTCCCTATTCAGAGAACATAGGTTACGTAAGTAACCAGAGACGTTCTCTTTCATAGGTTCTCTCAACGCTGCGGAAAGCGCAGTGGGAACGGACTACCAAACTCGCCAAGCTAGAGCGCTTTTATGACTGGTAGATAAAAGAGACAACGACCGAAACGAGTTCAAACAGAAAGAACCTGGGAACCCGGGGTCATGTCAAGATCCAAGCTATAGAACCTTACAAAAGTATGCGGAGAGGACCAGCCTGCCGCAACACAAATATCCTCCAAAAGTGCTCCTCTGAAAAGAGCTTGAGAAGATGCTACACTTCTGGTGGAATGTGCTCTAATGTTAAGAGGTGAAGGCAAGCCACGCACCCCATAAGCCAACGAGATAGCCTCTGTGACCCAGTGAGAAATCCTCTGCTTCGATGCAGCAAGCCCACGGCGGCTAGCACCGAAACAAACCAGAAGCTGGTTAGATTTCCTCCAACCGCCTGAGCGGTCTACATATATCTTAAGAGAACGAACTGGGCAGAGCAAGTTAAGCTCCCTATCTTCCTCAGATGAAAATGGAGGAGGGTGGAAAGCATTAAGGTTAACTACCTGAGAGCGGAAACTTGAGGAAAGAACCTTGGGGACATACCCTGGTCTCGGCCTCAAGGAAACTTTGACCAGGCCAGGGGCAAAGTCCAAGCAGGACTCGCTAACAGAAAGAGCTTGTAAGTCTCCCACCCGCTTTAACGAGGACAAAGCTAACAAAAGAGAAACCTTAAGAGTCAGAATCCTATCCGGAGCTGACTCCAAGGGCTCAAAGGGGGCTTTCGTCAAACCCTCTAGGACAACAGAAAGATCCCATGAGGGGACTCTAGGGGAGCGAGCCGGTTTCAGGCGCTTCACCCCACGCATAAAGGCAGAAACTAACCTTAATTTGCCTAGGGGAATCTCATCCGATTCCCTATGCGCTGCAATAGCCGCGACATAAACCCTGAGAGTGGTAGCGGCTGCTCCAGCCGCAAACTTCTCCTGCAGGAATTCCAGTACTGAACCAGCAGGGCAGTTAACTGGGCTCTTATCATGTGCTAAACACCAAGTCTCAAAACCTTCCATTTGGAAGAATATAATCTCCTTGTAGAAGGAGCTCTAGCACTTGCAATAGTCTCCTGAACGTCAGTTGGGAGACCGGAGCTTAATGCTAACGGCCTCTGATCGGCCAAACATACAGCTTCCACATGTCTGGGCGAGGATGCCATATCCTGCCCTGTAGCTGGGACAGCAGATCTTCCCTGACCGGGATCCTCCAGGGGGGAGACTCCAGTAGAGGAACTAGCTCCGAAAACCATGGCTGAGATGGCCAGAACGGAGCTACCAGGAGGAGGCGGACTCCGCTCTCTCTCACTCTGGCCAAGACCGCCGGGATCAGTTTGATGGGCGGGAAGGCATAGAGTTTCTGCGTTGGCCAAGGGTAAGCGAACGCATCTATCCCCAATGGGGCCGGGGGACTCAGGGAGAACCAAAGAGGGCATTGGGATGACTCTTGAGATGCAAAGAGGTCCACCTCCGCCTCTCCAAAAACCTTCCAGATTAGAGCCATCGTCTGGCGGTTCAACATCCATTCTCCCGATCGGAGTTTCTGTCTCGACAGAAAATCTGCTGCGAGGTTCAGAACCCCTGGGACATGAACCGCTCTTAGAGATAGGAATCTGCTCTGAGACCACAGGAGAAGGTGACGCGCATGCCTGTCTAGGGTGCGCGACCGAGAACCTCCCTGCCGGTTCACATGAGACACCACTGCCATATTGTCCGTTCTGACAATGACATGGTGACCCTCCAGAAGAGGGAGGAAATGAAGCAGAGCCAGAAAAACGGCCCTTAACTCCAGGCAGTTTATGTGCCAGGAGAGAGCCTCTCCGGTCCAGACCCCACACGCTGGTCTGCCCTCGAAAACCGCTCCCCAGCCGGTGAGAGAGGCATCCGTCGTAATCATCTGGCGACGAGATACCGCACCCATGCTGACCCCTTTCCGAAGAAAAAGAGGGTCCCGCCAAACTGACAGGGCTCGAAAGCAACTGCGCGATACCTTCAGTAGGCGAAGGGTTGACCCGGAGGGTCGAACCCCTGAGAGTTTCACCCACCACATGAAGGGTCTCATGTGGAGTAGGCCCAGCGGTAGCACGGAGGAGGCCGCAGCCATAAGGCCCAGCATCCTGCGGCAGGTGCCCACAGACACATGATGGCCTAGTGAAAAACGAGCCAAGCATGTCGTCAAGCTGGAAATCCGTGCAGGGGCCAAACGGGCCTGCATGAGAACGGAATCCATGGAACGGAATGTTCACCCCCAAGAAAACGGTGCTTTGAGCCGGAGCAAGAACACTCTTCTCCGAGTTCAACCTCAAACCGAGAGACTGGATATGACTCAGAACGACGTCTCTGTGGTGGGCCACTAGCTCCCTGGATTGGGCTAAAATGAGCCAATCGTCCAGGTAATTTAGAACACGGATGCCCTGGAGCCGCAATGGGGCCAGAGCTGCATCCATGCACTTTGTGAATGTCCTTGGAGCTAGAGATAGGCCGAAGGGAAGGACCCTGTACTGGAACGCCCTTTCTCCAACGGCGAACCTGAGGAATTGCCTGTGTCGCTGTACAACCTGGATGTGAAAATAAGCATCCTTTAGGTCTATCGTCACGAACCAATCCCCTGGCCGAATCTGAGATATGATAGCTTTCAGCGTCAACATCTTGAATTTCCCTTTGTAAAGGGCGAAGTTCAGCCGGTGGAGGTCCAGTATGGGACGCAAAGCGCCGCCCTTCTTCGGGACCAGGAAGTAACGGCTGTAAAAGCCCCGCTCGGTTTCCCCTGGAGTAATCTCCTCTATTGCTCCTTTGAGAAGGAGTGAAGAGATTTCCTGCTGCAGTACAGAAGCCTGAGCGGCGCTGTCTACTACAGTAGGAAACACCCCGTTGAAACAGGGGGGATTGCGGCAAAACTGAAGAGTGTAGCCGAACCGAATTGTGCGAAGAACCCAGGACGATACCCCTGGTAAGCGTTCCCACTCTGGAAGGAAATGTGATAGAGGAGGAGGGATGTTGTAATGCAGACGACATACCTGAGTAAGGGTGCCGTGTTGACGCTCCTGGGGTAAAGAGGTTGACTGTGCAGGAGGGCCATCGGCGTCCTGGCACGTGATGGGAGGCATCGAGATTGGGGTCATGGTGACCAGGTCCGCCTGCTTCGGAGGAAAACGGAAAGTGCCTCCGAGGATGCGGCCGGTAGTTATAGAGAGCGTGGGGGGTGAGGGGAGAAAGCCGAAAGCGTCTCCTTCCTCCCGCACCAGACTGAGTAGAGAAGGTGAAATATGGCCTGCACTTCGAGACACTCTGAGTGGCGAAGGTGACAGGGCAAGGAAAGGAGAGCTGGGAGGTGGGCAGAAACGCTTGCGCGGTCTGACCGAACCCTGAGGAACCAGAGGAGCTCTCCTTTTTCTGACCGGAGGGTCAGGAACGGCTCTGCGCCGCCGGAGCAGTCGGTTTGTCGGACCGCTTCAACTGGAGGCGCTTGTGAGGCCGTTGACGGGGAAACGGGCGACCGCGGGCTCCCCAAACCGTGGCAGGTGGGGGATGCCCTGGTTCGCTTCTTCTGGAAGAGAACTCCGGTCTATGAGAGGGACGTTCTCTGGGTCGCACCGGGGGGGGAGCAGAAGGTTCCCTAGCCCTCCTGGGCATGAACTGTCTGAACGCGGCCGATTGGGATTTGGAGGAGCGGAATTTCTCAACCACTGTGTTGACCGCCTCACCAAACAACCCTGTTTGAGAAATGGGGGCGTCCAAGAGGAAAACCTTCTCTTTATCACGGATCTCCGTGAGATTAAGCCACAAGTGGCGCTCCACCGCAACAGAACCAGCCATAGAGCGACCTATAGCACGTGCGGTATGCTTGGTGGCTCTTAAGGCTAAATCCGTAGCCTTACGAAGCTCCTTGACCGCTTCAGGGGTCACACCGTCACCCTCGTCCATTTCCTTCAGGACATCCGCCTGGTAGGCCTGAAGAATGGCCATAGTGTGCAGGGTCATGCCTGCCTGCCCAGCCGCCATGTAGGATTTCCCAATCAGAGAGGAAGTAGTCCTACATGCTTTAGAAGGGAGAAGGGGGCGCGACTTCCAGGACGGCGCAGACGACGGAGCAAGATGGTCGGCTAAAGTTTCCTCAATCGCCGGAATGGCGGAATAGCCCTGTTCCACAGAACCTACCAGGTTGGTGAAATCAGCAGCAGCCGCATTAGTGAGGCGCGAAGAGAAAGGCTGCTTCCAGGATCTGGAGATCTCATGATGCAGATCACTGAAAAATGGCAGCTTCCTCCGTTGAGGCCTAGAATTAGGGCCACTGAGAAGCCTTTCGTCGAGTTTCGACGACTGAGACTCACGTGGCTCGTCGGGCCAATCAATAGTGAGCTTCTCCGTAGCGCGCGAAAGCACGTCAACGAGCTCCGCGTAGGCCGCAGTAGGCCGCGCTTCCTGGCCGCTCGGCGGAATAACCTCGTCGGCGAGAGTAGGCCCGAAATCCTCGGAGTCGGAAGCCTCGGTAAAAAGTATATCCTCCAGCCCGAAAGAAACCGCGTCGCGTGCTCCCGGGCTGGGGCGCAAATAATCGTGTGAAAATTCGACTGGCATGTCTCGCGCGTGCCGAGGGGAGGGAGGGAGAGAAAGAGCGGGGCTCGTCTGCTCGAACTCCGCATCCTCAAGCTCTACATCCGAACCCCAGGTCGCGGATCCTCGAGAGGCCTCGGGAGCGCGACAGGGGGAGACGAATGATTCCCTCTCAAAGACCGCGAGCCGCAATTTGAGGGTTTTGAGCAACAAATTTTCACAGAATTTGCATTTAGACGATCCTATAACTGCCTCACGCGCATGTGAAAAACCCAAACATTTAACGCACTTACTGTGTGGGTCGTCGTTAGCGATGTAACGAGCACATGGCGGAGTACAGCGTCTGTAATCCATGGCAGCTTCACCGTAAGGAGAAACAGAGTTCCGCTTGAACAGTCGCAGAAGCGCCGAGAATAATCCAAATGTAATTGTAGCTCAGAAAAATCACGAGCGAAGGGCAAACGTGACCGCTTCGTTCTGAAGGCAGAGAAATCTGAGGAGCAGATGGCGCGCGCGCGAATACGTATGATGCGACGTAAGAGCGTCGGGGCGGAGCCATATTGCGCGGACGCCATCAGCCAATGAATTGGCGTGATTCTATAAGGCTTCAGACAATCGGCACATTCAGAGAATATCCCACTGCGCTTTCCGCAGCGTTGAGAGAACCTATGAAAGAGAACGTAATATTTAACTGCTCTGATTCTGAATCTGATCCATCCGTGCATATTAACACATCTGGCTGATTGACGGCTGAAAGCAGTTGTACTGGTGTCAGGTCTATACTCGGTGTGTGTGTGTGTGTGTGTGTTTGTTTGTGTGTGTTTACCATCAGCCCGAGTTCGTTTTGTCTCAAGCGGGCCACTACATTTTAAGGAACTCAGCCGCATGAAAAAAAAAAAGGTTTTGGCGGTTAATTTAAATCCTGAGGAGGATCATGCAGACGCAGTCAGAAGATCGTTTTCGAGAGGATTCATTCAGATGAAAAAAACAAGTAAGTCATTTAATTCATTTATTTTTCTAGTGTTGTTTGATGTTTTAACTGTCAAGATAAAATACAGTTTTTTCAATATGTTTGCGATGATTATTGGGCCTATAACGTTAGCACTACCCTCTTGGATTCGGTCGCGGTGAGTGTTGATGAGAAGGAGTGTTTTTATTAGAAAAAACTACTGTGATGCACACAGTGCACTGTAATGTGAGCTAATGAAATGATTGAGTTAAGGCCATTGCACACTGAGTCCGAATTTTTCGTATGCGTTTTTTCGTGTTCATCAGCCTAAAAATTCGTCACGCACAGAAACCTTGCACACTGAGTCCGATGCGTATTTATTAAACCTTTGCGGGAAAAAACGCAAAAATACAAAAAGGATTCGTCAAGCAGTGAGGATGATTTTGTTGCGCTCTCTCTTCTTTAAAAGAGAAAAAGAAGAAAAAGAGGGTCCATCCAATCTTGTGCCGAGAGGAAGGAGAGTTTCAGCTCATCAAGGAGTTGCGTAATCCCGAGCGATTCAAAATTTACTTTAGAATGTCAATGGAACAGTTTGATGCTAGCAATACTGCAGCCACATATTAAAAAGACCACACACACACACACACACACACACACACACACACACACACACACACACACACACACACACACACATAGGCCTGTCGCGATAGTCGATAAATCGATTAATCTCACGATAACAAAAAATGACCTCGATAATTTTTCCGGCCGCGATAATTTCATTTGCATACCGTATTTTCCGCACTATAAGGCGCACTTAAAAGCCTTTAATTTTCTGCCAATGGATCGTGGATGGCTGGGCTGATATATCAGTCTCAACTGTGATCCGAGCTTTCACGAAGGCAGGAATAATCTCTTTATTCAGCCAGCTCACATACCCGTATTTACTTCCTGTTTTCGGTCGAAGTCCACAGTAGTCGATTGTTGAGCTCGCGCGCGTGCGATCAAACCTCCTCCGCGTGTTCAACATCTGATTCGGATGAACTATCCATTTGAGCTGATATTCTCAGAACACCGAACAGCACCGTCATCGGCAGACAGCTGACAGTCTAAGTCTCTCTCCACTGTTGTTTAGTTACCAGTGATCACGCGCGCGCACTTGACAATCGCCTACTGTGGACTTAGACCGAAAACAGGAAGAAAATACGGGTATGTGAGCTGGCTGAATAAACATCATTTTTATTCATATCAAACATGCACATGCACCTAAAACACAATCATCCGTTGCAGTTTTCCCAGTTGGGAAAAAAAAGACACTACAACAGACGGGCCGTCTTTTTTTGCCTGTTATGAAATGCATGTTGAGCCTATTGTTTATTATTTTTTGAAGTGCAATTTTGTTTACATCCATTTTATTTATTGTTTTTGGTATTTATTCAAGTGCATTTTTTGTTAACGGAGACTGAGAGTCCATTGCTTTTATTGTTTTTGGTTGTTTTGTTCATTGTTATTGTGGATATTTAAAATGTTTTTTAATGCACTGCCATTTTCAGTGTTAAGTAGTCTTTGGAAATAAACGTTTATTGAATTTTGAAAGGTGTATGTGCATTATTATGCCATTATCATTATTCTAGATGAAAATGGTCTCAGATCGACAATATTATCGTTTATCGCGATAATTTCTTGGACAATTTATCGTCCAGCAAAATTTGTTATCGTGACAGGCCTACACACACACACGACCAGCAGAAACGCTGGGCATACAGAACAGCTGTATACAGGTTTGTTTATCATACAGTACTTTGTGCTGCGAGACCAAGTGTATCAACGTGTCAGATGCCATTCTGGATTGTGTCGTTCGCTTGTACGGTGGGTCTGAATAGTCAAAAAACCTCTCAAAATGCTGGCTGTGGATGCGAAAAACGCAGAAAATCGAACCTGATCCGAATTTTTTTATGACGGACGAAAGTTTCGGAGGCAGTGTGCAAGCATGATTGACATAACGTGAGGTCGATTTTTTTTTTAACGTGCGAAATTTTCGGATGCGAATTTCGGACTCAGTGTGCAATGGCCTTTATATTCCGTTTTTTACTGCACTGTTTGGAATCTGACACTAAAGGCCATTGCACACTCAGTCCGAAATTCGCATCCGAAATTTTCGCACGTTAAAAAAAAAAAATCGACATCACGTTATGTCAATCACGCTTGCACACTGCCTCCGAAACTTTCGTCCGTCAAAAAAAAAATTCGGATCAGGTTCGATTTTCTGCGTTTTTCGCATCCACAGCCAGCATTTTGAGAGGTTTTTTTGACTATTCAGACCCACCGACTGTACAAGCGAACGACACAATCCAGAATGGTATCTGATAAGTTGATACACTTCGTCTCGCAGCACAAAGTACTGTATGATAAACAAACCATACAGCTGTTCTGTATGCGTTTCTGCCGGCCGTGTGTGTGTGTGTGTGTGTGTGTGTGTGTGTGTGTGTGTGTCTTTTTTGGTGGTCTTCTTTTTAATATGTGGCTCAGTATCGCTAGCAAAGCATCAAACTGTTGACATTCTGAGGTAAATTTTGAATCGCTCGGGATAATTGCGCAACTCCTTGATGAGCTGAAACTCTCCTTCCTCTCGGCACAAGATTGGATGGACCCTCTTTTTCTTCTTTTTCTCTTTTAAAGAAGAGAGAGGGCAACAAAATCATCCTCACTGCTTGACGAATCCATTTTGTATTTTTTGCGTTTTTTTCCGCAAAGGTTTAATAAATACGCATCGGACTCAGTGTGCAAGGTTTCTGTGCGTGACGAATTTTTAGGCTGATGAACACGAAAAAACGCATACGAAAAAATCGGACTCAGTGTGCAATGGCCTTAACACGTTTTACAGATATGTTGGTAACACTAAAATAAGGTTTCATTCGTTAATATCAGTTAACTACATTAGTTAACATGGACTAAGAATGCACAATACTGAAAAATGTATTAATCTTAGTTAATTTTCATTTTGACATTTACTAATACATTATTAAAATCAAAAGTGAACAGTTGTATTTTTATTAACTAATGTTAACAAAGATGAACAAATACTGTAACAAATGTATTGTTCAATGTTAATGTTAGTTAACACTAGCATAATTTTTTACAAATGAGACCTTATTGTCAAGTGTTACCAATATTTTAAACTGCTGCATGAACTCTGGCAACAACATTTGTTAAACCTGAGCTTAAAAACGAATGCTTGAGATTGAATTTTGACCTCACAATATCTACTCCTTTATTTAAAAGATGCAGTTCAGAAAAACCGTCATGGCTAATGTTGCTGAAATGGAGATCGAGGGATCATGAACCGGCAGCAGATCGAGGGGCAGACACAAGATAAGTTTAAATCTATATTAAAAACACACCTCTTTAACCTAGTATAAAATAACACACTCTTAAATTTCTTTAATTCACATCAGGTAAAGGTAGTTTACTCCGGATGTACTTGCTACATCGTATATTTTTTTTTATATTATTGTTTATATAATTTTTATTTATATTATTAGGCCCATTTATTCGTTTAATTTTACCTCAGGATGTGTGTCCATTGCGCGAAAGTTCAGTTATCAAAATTCTGGCCTAATAGTTCATTTACTTTTAAAACTTCTATCTATATTTTTGTTTATATAATTTTTATTTATATTATTAGGCCCATTTATTCGTTTAATTTTACAGGACTTTTTGTAGGCTATTTATTCCTTCTTACATAGGCTAGGCCTAATTTCTTAATTTGAAATAAAACATTTATATTTGGAAAATGTTGTTATTGCTCTTTAGTTCTTTGGGAGGTAAGGCTGTTGTCTAAGCTAAAAGTGAAATACATGCAGATTTTTTTCCTTTTTGAGCGGGGGGAGATTTGAGTGAAGCGCGAAGCAAACTGTGCTGAGCGATAATGAGCGGATAATACGGTAATTCTCACCACTCCACTCCGCTCATATACTCTGATCTACACTAAAGTTAGTCTCTCTGTCTCATTCTTATCCCAAGGTTAGGCTACTGTAGTCAGCCGGATCTAGTCCGCATCCAGACCAGATGGTGGACCTGCACCCTAAGGTGACCACAGTGAGCCCTGAATGCCAGACGAGAACATCACAACCAGACGAGACCTCGGATCAGATCCACAAGAACCAGACCAGTCCTCCACACAGACTCAACGGCCAGCTTCAACTCCCCTCCACCAACGCCGAGGTAATCTCATGAAGGTAAAAGAGTAGCAAAACTGGAGAACATAGAATTTGAGAACTTGTACAACAAATATTTGTACTTGAAAGCCTGTTGAATGTTGAGATTTTCACTCGCGGACAATAGTCACAAACTAGGGCTGGGCGATATGGCCTAAAAAAAAAAATCCCAGAT